>PVIY010036237.1:0-25614 GCA_004026745.1 Myrmecophaga tridactyla
TGTTTTCTATGGCCGTTTCCAATTCTGTGATGTTAGTTTGAGTGGCCAGAAGCACATTTGAATTAAGACTTAGCAGAGACTGACGTCAGCGCCTCCTTTTGCCCCTTTCTCTAGCACTTGTCTTACGGCAATGGCAGCCTGCATGTGGACGCAGCTTTCCAGCAGACTCTTTGGAGCGTGGCCCCCATCAGCTCCGGGAGTGAAGCAGCCCAAGGTAAAAACTCCACTTCTGTCAGAGGACATATCCTTGATGCAGTATCAACAATCATTTTTAGAATTGCGATAATCAGCTAATTGTTAATTGGAGCTTTTGTGTGTCAGAATATTCCTTAGCGCAGACAACGTGCCATTTAAGCTTCCTATTTAGGTTGCCGTTTAAAAGATGCTTGTGTTAAGATTTATCTAGTTTTTATGCGACTGTTATCTTGAGTGTATTTGCACGTGATTTGTGTGCACGTGATTTGTGTGCATGTGATTTATAGAGTTTGTTTTCTATAATTTTTGACCTCAGGGTATTTCTCAAGTGGGCTCGTGCCAAAAGTTCTCATCCTCCGTGGTCAGTGCCTTATGGCTGGACCATAGCAATGGTTATGCATCAGGGTTTCCAGGGGAAAATATCTGTGTTGGTTCTGATTATTCTAACGTAATGTAGGTCCAGATAATGTGCCTCCTCTTTTTCCTGTTTATAGTGGAGAATTTTATGACAGTGGAGGTCAGATAATCTGGTGGGAGCATTGCCGACCGCTGGGCTCAGCAGCCTAGGTGCAGATGCTACAGCTGGCAAGTGAACTAAGCCTCAGTAGGCATCTTTTACCCTGGCTAAGGAAACAGAAGACTGGACCAGATGACCGCTGTGCCTATAGCTGACATGACAGTCCTAATTCAAATGGCTTTTAATCTTTACAGGATACCTGATTGGTGGTGATGTACTCAGGTTGCTGCATGGACACATGGACGAATGCCTCACTGTCCCTTCAGGAGAACACGGGGAAGAGCAACGGAGGTTGGTACTCAAGCCTTGTATTTTTTTTCCCCCCCTTGATTGTAATTTTTTTTTTTTAATTAAGGATTTGGCTGTTGAGGGTCATAGCATAATACAAGGTGAGCCACTAATGTGTATCATACCTTGGAAGTGACTCATCCGTTGGCCTCTTTAAAAGCTTCTTTCTCATGTTATGTTTTGGCTGTGTACCAATAGAAGACCTGAAGATTTTTGTACAGTTAAAACACATTTAAAAGCATCAAACAAAATAAACTGAATGGGAGAATTGTTTGCGTTAAATTAAAACTTAATTAAAGGCTCTTCAGAATTGATTAATTCTCATTCTAGAAAGCTTAGTCTCAAATTTACTTTCAAAGTTAAAGTTCTCAAGTGGCCCCAGATTTCAAGTCCTATTTCTCTTGCTTTCATTTATTTATGTAGATAACATAACCAACCAATTCCCTTAATATGTTATTTGATATCGTACCTCTCCTGCATTAGTACTGTTTGGCATTAGGCCTAGATGAAAATAGTCTGGATCCACTGGGAAAAGTGCACAAATGATACAAAGCCATGAAGAGATTTAGGGCGATTAAATTGCTGGTGCTTTGCAATTTATCTCAGATAAACATAGTAAGATGCATAGATATTCATTGGTCTGGATTTTTTTAAGGGAACCTTTCTCATAATATTAACATGTACACTTAGGTAGCTGTTTAATAAATATTTATTTTAATATTTATTAATATATTTAATAAAAGGAGTGTAGGGAACATTTAGAAAGTTATTAGTTCGGTAACTAGCTGCATAACTTTGGGAAAATCACTTGGGACGCTCTGGCATTTGGAAGAACCATGCGGTAGTCACCAGTGCACTTATGGTGAAGAGTACAAGGCAGAGCCTGGCAAAATTCCCTAAGCTAAAAATGCTGCATTGGGTAGATTAGGAAGAGCTGGTAATGGTGAACTAGGACATGTAGATAAAGGTGAGGGGGATTTCAAAGAGCAGTTGGTTTAGGAAAGTAATTCCACACAGAAGGATTCTGGGAAAAGCAAATATTCCAGAGTGTATCAGTTCAGGGTCCTCCAGAGAAACAGAACCAATATATAAATATATATATTAAGACATTTCCTTTTCTTCCGCATAGAATCCATACTCTTCCCCCATGCCCCCTGCTTATTGACATTTAGTTGTGACATAATGCCTTTGTTACATTCAGTGGAAAAGTAAATGTCTTCATGTAGGTTTTGGTGGTGAAGGCATGTCTGTTTACTTAGGTTGAATTTATGATGTGTGGATAAAATGTTTAAAAATGAACAGAGAGGAGGTAAAAGGGTAATTCAGTGGTAGAATTCCTGCCTGACATGCAGGAGACCCGGGTTTGATTCTTGGTCCATGTACTTCCCCCAAAATAAAAACAAAGAAGCAAAACAAACAAACAAAAAACAAAAACAATTCAATAACTGGATACTCACATGGAAAAATAATGCAATGTGGTCTTGCTATATACAAAAAAAATGAATGAACGGAGAAACAGTGCTAGAGGAAATGTAGAGAAAGAGATGTACCTTTCTCTTTTAGTAGGGTAACTTTTAGGAGGGAAAAGTTTTAGTAAACTAAAAGTTTCCCAGTTTTAGTAGGGAAACTGAAGAGGTCCAGCCCCTTGGAGGGCAGTGTGGTGGTTCCACAGGTGGCCAGGGATGGGGTTGCCATGTGATTTCAAAACCCGGTTGCTAGGTATATCCCTGGAGGAACTGAGAGTGGGGACCGGAATGGACATTTGCACACTGGTGTTTATGGCGGCAGTGTTCACAATGGATGAAGAATAGAAGGGAGAACTGTGGTGTTTGCATGCAGGGAACTACCGACTGGTGTAAGATGGAATGAAGCTGTAAGGCATGTAACTTAGATGAATGAAACTTAAGGACAGTATGTTGCATAAAATGACAGAAATAAGAAGACAAATATTATTATCATGCTTTGCTCGTATGAATTAACTATAATATATAAACGCAGAGAATTGGAGTGGTGAGCATGGATTATCAGGTTGGGACCTATTATTAAGGTTCCTAGATTGTAAGCTCTTACAGCAGTAACATATATTTAGGAGTTGTAACTGATATTTCTAAATTCTGAGATAGTGAGCCATTTGTATATAACCTGATCGTTCACTGAAATTTGGGGGAAAAAATATGTATAAATTAAGAGGTTTCTTTTCATGAATTGGCCCACATGATTGTGAAGGCTGGCACATTTGAAATCTATAGGGCAGGCCAACAGGCTGAACACTCAAGCAGAAGTTGATAATGCAGTTTTGGACAGAATGTCTCTCATCTGAGTAACCTCAGTTTTTGCTCTTGAGTTTTCGCTCTCTAATCAACTGATTAGAGAAACCTATCCACATTACTGAGGGTTATCTCCTGTACTTTAAATCAACTGATTGTAGATTTCAGAAACCTCTTCAAACTACCTTTACAGCAACATCTAAACTAGTGTTTGACCAAACAACTGGACACAATGCCCTAGCCAAGTGGACATACAAACTCAACCATCACGCAGAGTGACCAAGACGGAGAATGAAGAGGAAACAATAGGAAATTAGACAACACAGAGTGGTTTTGGTCAACTTTTAAAGGGTCCTTAGTGCCATTCTTGTGGACTGGCATTTACTTTGAGATACTTGGGAATGAATCTTGGGGTTAGGGGTGAAATGGTCAGATCTCGTTTCAGATAAAAGCTCAGGTCATTAGGTGAGACCTGGGGAGATTCTGAATCAAGGAAACCTATTAGGACAGGGCCATTGTAGTAGTTCACCTGAAAGCAGATGAGAATCTTAGTCAAGAGACTGGCTGGTTTAGAATTGGAGCGAATTATATAATCAAGGGATATTTTTGGCAAAATTGACTGATGTCGAGATGAACTGAAGGGGAACTATGAGGAAATGTTTGACATCAAGGAGAATTCTGATGTTTCTAACTTGAATAAACATGGATGATGCTAAGGATTGCAGGAATTTTTACATATTTGATTATGAAAGACTGTTTCTGCTTGCTAATGCTGTCAGAATGCAATATAGCAGAAATGGATTGGCTTTTACAAGGGGAAATTATTAGGTTACAAATGTACAGTTCTAAAACCATGAAAATGTCCAAATTAAGGCATCAACAAGAGGTACTTCATTCAGTAAAGGCAGATTGTGTCTGGGGTTTCTCTCTTGGTTTCATAATGGCTCTCTCAGCTCCTGTGGGTCCATCTGGTTTCAAGCATCCTTCACTTGGTTTCATTTCATTGCTCTCTGTGTGAGCTCTCTAAGCGTCTGTGCTTTCTCCAAAATGTCTCTTTCTTAAAGGACTCAGGTAAGTGGATTAGAACTCTTCTTGTATGGGTAGTGGTCACATATCCATGGAAACAACCTAATCAAAGACCCCACCCAATGATAGGTCTGCCCCCACAAGGTTGGATTAGAAGAACATGGCTTTTCTGGGATATATGAGTTTCAAACCAGCATAAAGACTGAATTAAATTTTGGGCATGGATAGTACTGAAAGTCTATGAAACATCAAGTAGAAAAATGGGATTTCTGAATCTTAGGCTTAGAAGAAGCTTCAGTTGTCTATAGAGCACAAGTATATAGGAGGTAGTTGAAAGAAAGAGAGAAACAATAAGTTGACTCAGATCAAGGGAGCAGTGATCATGGGGATGTGTTAATCAGTCTGGGGCATAGATTTAAAAAGGTTGTCTTGCAGTGGAATAGACTAACCAGAGAGGAGTGCTAAGAGTGGAGTTCTACAGAACACTGATATTTAAGATATGGACAAGAAGAAGAAGAGTCAGCAAATTAATCAGAATGATGGTTAAGTGGAGAGGTGATAATTAAGGGAAATTTGTCATGCAGCCAAAGGAGAATTGGGGTGTAAATGAATTGTTGAATGTGATATATTCATGTAGAATTAGGAGTAAAAATAGGCTTTTTCGGTCTTCAGTCCCTAATTTTTTTTAATGAAAATTTTAGGTCAAATGATTGTTAGAGCTCTTCTAGCTCTTTCTGCAAACATCATGGAGACTGGTTAAGGGAATGGGCTGTAGAGCTAGGCAGGTCTGGGTTTGGATCTTGATCTGCCATATTAGTCATGTGACTTGTGCAAGTGTCTTAATCTCTTCAGACATCAGTTTTCCCATCTGTAAAATGCAGCTTAAATATTAGCTCTGACTTCCTGGGATTGTGGTAAAGATTAAACAAGAAAATGCATTTGAAGTACTTGACACATATTAAGAGATCACCAAGTGTTTTAGTATTAATATTAGTATTTAGACTAAAGAGACAGCATTTAATTAGAGATGACAGAAAAGTTTGAGAGATATTCTGCAATGCAGAAGAAATTATGGTAGAACTGTAGGAAGAAAGACAAAACTATATCAAAGAAAATGCTTTATTCTTTTGAAGCAAATGTAAGATTAGTGTGTGGTAGGGGAAAGGCTTCTTATTCTTGTTGAAGCTTAGATGCCCCAAATGGTTGAACATAGTTTTTGTTTCAATAGTTTGATATTTCATTTCAAAATGAGAATATTCAGGATCTGAGGTTAAGTGATAGATCCCAGATTTCCTAGACTAAGCTTGCTGGCAATAACTGCTGTTTCCCACCTCTCCTGGGCTTTAGAGATCCAGTATGTTAAATAGATGTTTTACTGAATATTTTCAATGGATTTGCTGATGACTTTTTGTAGATGGTGGGCCGGTTGGAAAGGATTATGTACCCCCAAAAAGCCATTTTTTAATTCTGATCCAGTCTGGTGGGAACAGCTGTTTCTTTTAATCCCAATCCAGCACTGTAGGTTGGAAACCGTTGATTAGGTTATCTCCATGGAGATGTGATGTACCCAATTGTGGGTATGATCTTTGAATTAGATGGAGACATGACTCTACCCATTCTAGGTGGGTCTTGATTAGTTTACTGGAATCCTTTAAAAGAGGAAACATTTTGGAGAAACAGCAGAGCCACAGAAGCTTCAGAGCAGAGCCAACGCTTGGAGAACAGAGACATGGATGTTTGGAGATGCTTGGAGCCCATCAGGCATTGCCATGAGATGTTAAACAAGCCAGAATTTGGAGAGAGCCAAGGGAAGCCAAGTGATGAAAGCCAGCCCCCAGAGAAGCAAAGTGAGGAACACCTACAGGAATAGAGGCTGAAAACAACAGAGCCCAGGAGCAAGGGACCAGCAGATGCCAGCCATGTGACTTCCCAGCTAACAGAGGTGTTCCTGACCCATTAGCCTTCCTTAAATTAAGGTATCTTTCCCTGGATGCCTTAATTTAGACATTTTTTTTTGGCTTAGGACTGAAACTTGTAACTTATTACATTCCCTTTTTAAAAAGCCGTTCCAGTTCTCGTATATTGCATTCCAGCAGCTTCCAAACTAACACAGATGGTTGTTGCTGCAGAGAAAACTGGGAAATTTCAAAAATGTTTTAATGTAGTTCTGGATCCACCCTTACATTGTGTACATGTTGAAATCTTCTCCCCTTTGGGGGTTGAATTGTGCCCCCCCCAAAAAGATATGTTGAAGTCCTTACCCCTAGGATCTCAGAATGTGATCTTTTTTTGGAAATAGGATCATTGAAGATAGAATGAGATGCATTAAGATGAGATCACAATGGGAGGGTGGGCTGTTAATCCAGTATCACTGGTGTCCTTACAAGAAAGGGAAAAACAGCACAGCCAGATGGAGAAGGGAGAATGCTATGTGAAGAAAAAGATAAGAAAAAACGCCTTGTGGAGGCTGAAGATTACATGATACGTCTACAAGTCAAAGAATGCCAAGAACTGCTGGTAAACCACTAGCTGCTAGAAGAGCAAGGATGAATTCTCCCATTCAGGCTACAGAGGAAGCATGGCTCTGCTGATGCCATAATTACAGACTTCTGGCTGCCAGAACCACCAGATAATAAGTTTCTCTTTCTCTAAATAACCCAGTTTGTTGCATTTGGTTATGACAATCCTAGGAAACTAATGCACATCTTGAAGATGTTATTCTTGATTTAATGTTGGTAATTTCTGTATACATTTAATCTCAATACATCCTGAGATGTATATATCAGGGCTTTTAATAGGTAGTGATGGCAGTAAAGAACAAATCTCTTTGTGTCCCTTTTCACGTCATGCTTACACTGGTGAAATTAGATTAAAATGGATGTCAGATCATGACTTGAGGGAGAAAATGAGTCAGAAATTGGCAACCTGGAGCCTAAGGGATGTTATTAAAGAAAGAAGAGTTCTATTTGTCTTGATTGCATCGAGGTTGAGCAGTTATTTGCATATAATGATAATAATAATTCCTTAAAGTTTAAATGTGTAGAGGACTTTATTATTTCAAATCTTGTTAATGTTGTTGTGCAAACATTTTTTAATCTCCCCTTACCCTAGCTCTTAAGTCATTGCCAGTGTGTCAGGCTCAGGGAACTGGAATAAGCAAAGAACAGCTCAGCCCAGAGGCAGCATTTCTTTAATTGATGTGAACCCTTATTGGAACAGAAACACATAATGGTAACCTAAGTCAGTGTATATTTGATTAATTTTTATATAGAAAGCATGAAAATAATTTGATTTTTGGATGATCTGTAAGCTGGAAATTTCCAGGAAAATTTTCTTTTACCTCATAGCTCTTTGCCGTAATTATGATCTGTCTGTACTTATTAATTTAATCCGGTCCTTAGAGTTAAAGTCAAATCAATTTTGTTATAAGAAGCAATGGAAATGACCAAAAGTTATATTTACTGCAGAGTAATTTAGGAACATTTTGGTCATAAATGCTATGTTCCTAAAGGGATTTGCCAATCTGTCCATTTCTGGTTCCATTGTTAATTATTGAATCTACATAATTTTAGCTGTAGTTATTGAGAGGGAGTTCAGTGATTCTGTAATTCCAGATACCAGAGAGTTATCTTTAACTGCCTCTTCACATTTAGATTTGCATGTGTGTGTGGTTACCTATGCATTCTCAGAAAGAGGAGTAGTGAAACTATTAGAATGAGAGGCTGCAGTGGCATTCCATTCAGTTATGTAGAATTGAATTGGAGAATGAAGACTGTCAAAAAAAAAAAACAAACAGTATATTTTTCTCCCACACTTCCCACCCATATTGCTTTTATGGATTGAATTCTGATATATTTTGGAAATACAGTACTACTACTATTGTGGGTTTAAAAAATAATTTCTGAGATTTTTCCAGGAAGGCACATGTCTCTAAAACAGCTGGAAGATAACTTATCTAAACAATAATAAAAATAGCACAAATACAATCTATAGGAATTGTCAGTAATCAGATAAAAGGAAGAGATGCATTGAATATTAACTTCAGCCTCGTAATTTCTTAGATGATCTTGCTCAGACTCTTCAAATAGTGAAATGGAATAATTTAAAGATAAATAGATTCGGGTACTTGGCAGGGAATTTGTCAGATGCAACATAGTGTTTTAATTATTGCTTTAAAAATAAACCTTCATTCTGGAGGCTTGAATTTTGATCATCACAAGACATAAATGTTTTATGTGGAGAGAATTTTCTCTTCTAGATTTTGTTTCTGGAGTGTGTCTTGCTGTTTTGCCCATAATTTTATGTTGAATATAATAAAATATCAACAGGGACAATTCCTTTATGCACATACACATGTGGATTAAATATGCCATTCTGAATTAAGTGTACCATACTTTAAACTAATAAATTTTAAAATGGGTAAATTGGATAAATTTAGCTTTCTGAGTTGCAACATGGCAGTTGGTAAGAAGAGTGTATAACAAAAGGAATAAAAAAAGTGAATAACTTTGAAGTTGATCCATTTTCCAAGGAGGATTGTTATGATGTGAAAGTATCTGCTTTGTTCAATATGATAATTTTGGGAAAACAGTAATCAGAGGGACACAAGGAGCCAACATCACATCTGATGTCCTCAAGTTTGTATTTTGGAAGTGAGCCTTACTGATCTGCAGAATGACCAAATTGCATTTAGAAAATTTAAACTAAATACTGAGAATATTCAGGGCAAAAACTGCTTGACCCGCTTTCGTGGTGTGGCTCTTCCCTGTGACAGAATATTCCCTGTGGCTGAAAGATGGGCCGTGATTGAGCTCGTGTTGATGCTGTGACTGAACGGGTGGCTTGATGGCTATTTCACTTCATCCTCTTAAGCTCAGAACCAACAGGACCAGCGAATCCAGAAGAAAATGATGGAAATCATGACCCAAGAGGGGCAGACAAAAGATATGAAAGAAGTGGTCAGTCCATTGCTTCCAGACACCATTGGGAAAGATGTAAAAAAAGGCTTACCTATCTGTTCATATCTTCTAGGATGCCTTTGTTAGAAAAGTCATAGCTGTTCATGAGAAAAGCATTAAGACTGAAGAAACCCGAGTGTGAATTAGGGAAACCCATGGACCTCTATGGTAGAGGTAGTAGCTCTGGAAAAGCTGCCGATGGTGAGACAGGTGCTAAAGGTGAATAACCTGATGGGTATGAGCCATAGGTCTAAAAATTTGTTTATGATTTTAACTTTCAAAGGTGCCCAAAATAGCATCTTATTAGTGAAAAACAAGAGGATAAATTAGGGGAATATTGTTAAGTAATTATCATATGGGATCTCTGATTTGAAACCGATTTTGAAACAACGTTGTTTAAGAAGCATTATTTGTGTATTAAAACATACTTTGCTGCATAGCTCACAGTGATGTTTAATCGACAAAACACTAAGGAATGACTCATATTCTGGATGTTGTGATTAGACTAGTGTACAAAAAGAAACAAAGTCTCTTTCCTCAAGTTAAAATGGGGATGGGTCAGAAAGACAATCATAACAAAAATATGTGTATTTATTAATACACACGTGTATGTGCACATACTAGCCACATATATATGTACACAAAATAAATTAGGTGGTGATAATAGCTATGGAGATAAAGCAGGGAAGAAGTTGGAGAGCGTTCACTTTGTGTGCATGTGTGAGAAAGACAGGGGAGGGGAAGGAGCAAGAGAGACAAGCAGAAGGGAGAGAGATATGCTTCTGTCTTATTAACTCTTGGCATGTGATTGTTCTTGTTACTTTCAAATGCAGGACAATTAAGTCATAGTTTCTGAAAATATCTAGAAATAAATGCAGCATTAGCTTTCCAGAATGTGACTCAACTGGCAAAAACCATGGCATTGCATGACAAAATTTTTGACTCCAATGTCCCATTTAATATTGCGATGATATAATGAGCTTTGGTTATAAATAATTGATAAGGCCTAAGATGGGGTTGATATAATGAATTCATTGTCTCTCAGACTTGCTTAGGAAGAGAGGCATAGTTTGTGTTCATGTATCCAATTGGATGACTAATATTCTTGAGAGATTTGTGTGCTCTCTTTCACAACCTGGGATAATGCTTTGCGAGCTACTCTGTTATGCTTGAAATGATCAGGAATGAAATATAAGGTCTTTCCTTCCTTCTGTCCCACCTTAATTTCTTGTGAATACCTTTTTGTTTCAGTTCTTTTAGGTGAAGTTGTTAAGCAGTTTTAATGTAATAGGCAGTACATAAAGAAGAGCTATACTCTATTGTTTGTTTCTTTCTGGGGATACAGTCTCTAATTCTCCCCAATTTAATTCCCCACTAATTCTGGAAAGCACAGTAGCTTTACCCTGCCATCATCTAGCAACCTGACTTAGTCTAGAGCCATAGTGTCTAGGAATAACTAGATTAGAATGGACAGTTTTAAAAGTATAGATTTTAAAGACAAAGGATGAAAACACTTCTAGGAATCTAGCCACTTCATTTCAGTAAAAATGAAGAAACATTTGAATAGTTTGCACTTAGGTAAGGTGAATTGAAAAAGAGACAGTAGATTAAAAATCAATATTAAGACTGAGTTTGGACTACTCAACTGGTACCATGGAAGCAAGGTGGTATGAAATATTTAAGATACTGAATGAGAAAGGCTTTCAGCCTAGAATTTTTTATCCAGTCAAATTGTCCTACAAAACTGAGGGAGAGATTAAAATCTTCTCAAACAAAGACTGAGAGAATTAGTTAACAAGAAACCTGCCCTGTAAGAAATACTGAAAGGAATCTTGTCAGCTGGAAAGAAAAGACAGGAGAGGGAGTTCTGGAGAAGGACACAGGATTGAAGAATACCAGTAACAGTAATCTAAAGGATAAAATGAGAGAGAGGGAAAGAATGTATAGATTTGACAAGTAAAAACTAAAGGATAAGATGGTAGATTTCAAGAACTGCTTTTATAGTAATTACTGTGAATGTTAATGGATTAAACTCACCAATTAAAGTTACAGATTGGCAGAATGCATTAAAAACTATAATTCATCTATAGGCTTTTTATAAGAGACACATCTTAGACCCAAGGACACAAATAAAGGATGGAAAAAGATCTATGCAAGCTGTAACCAAACGAAAGCAGGAGTCACTATACTAATAACAGATAAAATAGACTTTAAATGTAAAGACATCATAACAGGCAATGAAGGATACTGTGTATTAATAAAAGGGATAATTCACCAGAAGGGAATAACAATCATATATATTTATACTTCTAGCCAAGGAGCTCCAAAGGACATGAGGTGAACATCGGCTAAACTGAAGGGAGCAATAGATGTATCAGCAATAATAGTGGTAGAGTTCAGTACATCACTTTCCACTATAAATAGAGCGATTAGACAGAGGATCAACAACTCGAGAAGAAATTGAAGATTTCAACAATCCAATCCCAAGAAAAGAGATTCAATCAGTCATCAGAAATCTTCCACAAAGAAAAGCCCAGGACCAGATGGCTTCACAGGGGAATTTTATCAAAAATTACAAAAAGAATTAGCATCAATCCTGCTTAAACTCTTCCAAAGAATTGAGGGGAAAAAAAGAGTGCTACCTAACTCACATTACGTAGCTAACATCCTTTTAACACCAAAACTGAATAGAGACGCTACAAGAAAAGAAAATTACAATCTCCCTAATGAGCATAGATGCAGAAATTCTTAACTAAGGTAGTAGAAATCAAATCCAGTGACACATTAAAAGAATTATACATTGTGACCAAGTGGGGTTTATACCAGGAATGCAAGAGTGGTTCAACACAGAAAAATCAATCAGTGTAATACAGCACATTAACAAATTGAAAGGGGAAAATCACATGATCATCTCAATTGATGCTGGAAAAAACATTCGATAAAATTCAGCATCCTTTCCTGAAAGAAACACTTCAAAAGGTAGGAATCAAAGGAAACTTTCTCAGTATCATACAGGGCATATATGAAAAACCTGTAGCCAGCATCATACTCCATATTGAAAAACTGAAAGCCTTCCCCCAAATATCAGGAATGAGACAAAGATGTCCCTTGTCTCCACTATTATTCAACAATGTACTAGAAGTCTTAGCTGGAGCAATTAGACAGGAGAAAGAAATAAAAGGCATCCAAACAGGAAAGGAAGAAATAAAACTTTCATTACTTGCATCTGACATAGATTGTCCTATACTTAGAAAACCCTGAGAAGTCTATGACAAAGCTACTCAGCTAATAAACAAATTCAGCAAAGTGGCAGAATACAAATTTAATGTACAAAAATCAGTAATGTTTCTATACACAAAAAATGACCTAACTGAGGAGACAATTAAGGAAAAAATTCTGTTCAAAATAGCAACTGAAAGAATCAAGTATCTAGGAATAAGCCTAACCAGGGATGTCAAGGACTTGTGTACAGAAAATTACAAACCATTGCTTAAAGAAATAAAAAAATGACCTCAGTAAATGAAAAGACATTCCATACTCATGGATAAGAAGGTTGGATGTCATTAAGATGTTAGTTCTACCCAAATTGATCTACAGATTTGATGCAATACCCATCAAAGTCCCAAAAATGTACTTTGAAGATTTGGAAAAGCTGGTTATCAAAGCTATTTGGAAGGTAAAGAGACCCTGAAGAGCTTAAGATATCCTAGAAAAGAATAGCAAGGTGGGAGGACTATTCTTTCTTGACTTTAATCTCACTATGAAGCCAAAGTGGTCAAAACAGCATGGTTCTGGCACAAAGACAGAAGTATTGATCCATGGAATCAAATCAAGAGCATGGAGATGGACCACCAAATCTATGAACACTTGATCTTCGATAAGGTCCCCAAATCCACTGAACTGGAGCAGAATAGTCTTTTCAATAGATGGACATGGGAGAACTGGATAACAATAGCTGAAAGAATGAAAGAGGATCCCTTCTTACAACTATACAAAAATTAATTCAGAATGCATTAAAGACCTAAATGTAAGAGCCAGTACCATAAAACTTCTAGAAAACACAAGGAAACATCTTCAAGATTTGTAATAGGAGGTAGCTTCTTAAACTTTACACTTAAAGCACAAGCAGCAAAAGAAACAGTACACAAATGGGAACTCTTTAAGATCAAGAGCTTCTGTGCCTCAAAGGACTTTGTCAAAAAGTTGAAGAGGCAGCAACTCAATGGGAGAAAATATCTGGAAGCCATGTATCGGATAAAGGCTTGATATCCTGTGTATATAAAAAACTATACAGTTCAACAACAAAAGAACAAACAACCCAGCTATAAAATGGGCACAGGATATGAGTAGACACTTTTCTGAAGAGCACATACAAATGGCTAAAAAGCATATGAAGAGAAGCTCATTTGCATTAGCTATAAGGGAAATGCAAATTACGGCAACAATGAGGTATCACCTCGCACCTATAAGAATGGCTGCTATTAAACCGGAAATTGCATGTTTTGGAGAGGATGTGGAGAATTAGAACACTTATTCACTGTTGGTGGGAATGTATAATGGTGCAGCTGCTGTGGAAGACAGTTTGGTGATTCTTCAGAAAACTAAATATTGAGTTTTTCCCTGTGACCTGGCAATACCAATATTCGGTATATATACAGAGGAGCTGAAAGCAGTGACACGAACAAACATTTGCACACCGATGTTCATGGTGGCACTATTCACAGTTGCCAAAAGACAGAAACAATTCAAGTGTCCATCAACAGCTGAGTGGATAAACACAATGTGGTATGTACATACGATGGAATATTATGCAGCAGTAAGATGAATTGAGATCCCGGAACATATGACAACATGGATGAACCTTGAGGACACAATGCTGAGTGAAATAAGCCAAACACGAAAGGACAGATACTGTATGACTTTGCTATTAGGATTGGTAAAGGTAATCTCAGAGGTTACAGCTGTAGAATATAGCGGACCTAGAGGTACGCAAAAATAGTGATAGAGGAAAGGCTACCCAAAGAGGTTGAACCTAAATGCCAGGGACTGGATAGAAGTGACAGTAACTAATTAGCAGGGTTATAAGTAACATTGCCATATTGACGGTGAGTATGATTGAACGGGGATATATAGTCCCATGTATCCCGCTGATTAAATCTACAATTATAAATAAGTTCTCACATGAATTATTTTAATAGTGGACAGAGAGTCAGTAGTAGAGGAGTATAGGGAGAAAACTGAAAGTGCATGCTATGGCCAAAAGTTAACAGAAAGACATCAACGGTACCACAGCACTACCAGGGGCAACTAATTGGGGGGTGGGAGAGTACAAATGATAAGGGGTAGTTTTGATTTGATAGTTGGTGATGCTGTGTTTGCCAGTTCTATTGTTATGGACCGCTGGAAACTGTTTAAAATTGAGAGTGCTGCTGATTGTTCAATCAAGTGAATATTATAAGACATAGTTTGTTTATTTTGGACATTATCCATGATGCCCAATGAGCTGAAGGGTACAGTGACTGAGAAGCAGAATGGAGAACTGTGATACATTTATATGATGTAATATCCTACAAAGAGAAGGATATTGAGAGGCAACAAACTGAATAAACCTTGGGGACAATGTGTTGTACAAAATGAGCCAGAAACAGAAGAACAAATAAGCTAAGGTCTCTTTCAGAAAATACTCGTAAGGAAATGGGAGCCTAGACCGTAAGCCCTTAGAACAGTCACACTTACTCTGAAGTTGTAATTTTAGGTGCTGAGACACTGAGCTCTTTGTGTATCAGCTGGTATTTCCCTGGAACTTTGAGTAACTCTGGAATACCTGAGTCCCAGAGACGGA
Organism: Myrmecophaga tridactyla; assembly: GCA_004026745.1. NCBI lineage: Eukaryota > Metazoa > Chordata > Mammalia > Pilosa > Myrmecophagidae > Myrmecophaga > Myrmecophaga tridactyla. The sequence continues at coordinate 15,094 of PVIY010036237.1, forward strand.
GTGCTGCAGCCCTGAAAATTAGCATAGCTGTGTATAGTTACAGTTACTGGAACTGAAAAAGAGATCAGGCCTCAATTAGGATTTAAAACAAAGTCAATCTGGGTGGGTCTAAGGTAAATTAGAATACAAGGTAAAAAAATGATAGTATTTGTACTCCAGAGCGTCACCTACTGTATGAGACCAAAGGCAGACAGGTTTATTGTGTCTAGGACCTAAATTATCTGTCACATATGCTCTCAATCAGCCTGTCTGGGTAGCTCATTGAAACAACTCAAAATCTTGGAGTCCAGAATGGGAACGGAACCTTGTACTTATATATAGCTTAATGTAATACCAGGGTATCTCCAACTATGGTGGGCTGATAAATAAAAAGTATTGGTAGAGTCCCTTAAGGGTTCAAAGGAGGAGAATAAAAAATATGTATTTATATGGCCCATCTGGGAAACACCAGGTACCCTCTCAACCATTAAGTACTCGCAAGAAAATAGGCCAAGCCCTGGCATTTTTAGACTTGCCCTTTTGAAACTTATTTTTGTAGGGGAAAAGCTATGACTGTCCATAAGGAGGCCTAAGAGTTGTTTCCAGGAAGCCTTTTTATTACTCTGATGTGGCCTCTCTCTCTCTCTCTAATCCCAACTCTGTAAGGAAAATTCACTACCCTGCCCCCTCCATGGGCCATGACATTCAGGGGTGGAAATCTCCCTAACAATATGGGGTATGTTTCCAGACTCTGGCACCCTGGAATCAACAATGCCTTCTGGACCAAAAGGGGGAAAAGAAACGTAATAAAATAAGGCATCAGTGGCTAAGAGAGATCAGGTAGAGTCAAGTGGCTATTTTGGAGGCTATTTTTTATGCAGGCTTCAGTTAGGTAGTGCTACTTGTCATGGTTTGCTAAATCCCACCCAACATCATTTCTGTTAGCCCTAAAGAGCATGTAGGGCTCTAACTGGGACTCTCTAAAGTTTTCATGCACTAGGTTTGCTTTCTTGGCACCTATAATTCCTGAACGGTTCCTATGTCAGATAAATCCTGAAACCCAGAGGGACCAGGCTCTCCAAGATTATCAGCTAATTCCATCTCCCTCTCCTTTAGTGTTGACACCCCTTCTCTAACATGAAAAAGTCAGAATGGACATTGCCTAAAGGTCCCTATAGATTGGGAGAAGGAGAAAAAGAGGAAGAGGTGGTTTAACAGAGAAAATTAGATTTAACAAATGAGTATGACTGCTGAATCACTATATTAATATTCCTTCTAGCCTCCAGTGTTCTGGAGCAGCTAGAAGGAAAAATCTGAGATGATGGAATGGTAGCCCATGACAAACTCTGGGATCTGTTCTGTAACTACTTGTTGAAGTATGCTTTGAAAATTATTGCTTTTATTTTTTTTGCTTTGTATATGTTATATTTAGAATTAAAAAAACATTTCAAAAAAAAAAAAAAAAGAAGCAAAAGGAATCAGTTACTTTCTCAATTAGCATAAGGTAGTTTCTGTTTGACCACATTTGGATTATTTAATCCAGAAGTAAGGAGCATCTTTCAGGAAAGAAAAGAGAGGGTGAGAGAGAGAGAGAGAGAGAGAGAGAAGCTTCTTATTTTTTAAAATTTCTAAATTACTTTGCAATTGTATTATACATTTGGTTTGAGGTGAAAAGTAAAAGTAACAGCATCTGTTTCGTAGTTTTTCTGCTCTAGTCAAATTTATGTGATTCTTTTAATGCTGCTTTGCAGTATAAGGATATTATTTGTTTTTGCCCATACTGATGCTTTTCAGAGGGTTCATAAATGAATTTATGATATTTGGTGTTTGTTACTATACTGACACAGCTGAACTTTATGTGGTTGAGGGCAGATGTCCTGTTAGTGGCAGCCCTGTGTTTAACTTGTCTCTGCAATGGCACTCATCCCATACGAACATTTCTTGGCTTTGTTGGGGTTCGTCTTTATCTCTTCTTTTAAGTTTTCAGCCAGGACTGTGTCACTCGTTCCTGGATCCCTTTACAAAGTGACGTGTAGATGGGGCTCTGTGTATAAGTATTTCATTACTTTGTTTCTGTGAGAGGAATAAATGGAAAAAAAAAAGTTTTGCACTTCTCTAGGTTTGTTTAAGGAGAACGACAAGATGCCTGCATTTGAGAATGACTCTGGGCTTACAGGAAGAGTTTGAAGGCCCTTCTGTGTATTATTTTGGCAACTACTGCAGGACTTTTATCCGTTTGTACCAAATCGACTTAACAACCTGAGTGGGTAGAAAACTATTTTGAGGCTTGTGACTCCAGTATCCTTGACTAACAGTTTTCTATTTTGGAGGTATGTTGAGTTCAAGTGACTCCACAGGGAAAAGTTGCTATAGCAGAAAGCTGAGCCTTACAGGACTGACTTTTAATTTAATTTAATTTTATATTTTTGGGTTATGGATCTCTTGTATGTTATAGATTCCTTGTAAAAAGTATACATACTCATGCAAAATTTTGCAGATGGGGTGATTTTTGTGATGTTAACTTATATTTTCTCTTTGTATTTTCTCTATTCTTGTCTTCCATTTAAGCACACTTAGCAGTCCCTGTGCTCCTTGCCTCACAGGAGATTTGAGACTTTGCAAACCACAGGAGTTTCCTCCAAGGACTAAATCTAGTGAGGTTGTTAGGTTTAATATCTTAGATAGAAAGTGAAGAGGGATTACCTCTGACAGAAAAGGAAGAGAGAAGAAGTGATTTTCCCCCAACATAAAAATTTTTACATCAAAAGTTGGACATCCATAGACAAAAAATGAAGCTCAACTTAAACTTCACACCTGATTCAAAAAAGATCATGGACTGAAATGTCAGACACAAAAAGTGATAAAATTTTAAAAGAAAATTAGGAGAAAATCTTTGGAGTGTACAGCTGGGCGTAGAGTTCTTAGACTTGACACCAAAAGCCTGGGTCCATAAGAGGGAAAAACTGATAGATTGGACCTCATCAAACTTAAAAAAAGTTTGCAGGAGAAAAACCCATGCAAAAAATATCACAAGACATGCTGCAGACTGGGAGAAATATTTGGAAAGCATCTGTCTGACAAAGGACTAATGTCCAATTATATCAAGAATTCTCAAAGTTCCACATAAAAAAAACAAAACAAAGCAAATAGTCCGATGAGCAAAAAACATGAATTGACATTTCAGTGAAGAGAATACACAGGTAGCAAATAAGCACATGAAAAGATGTTCAGCATCATTGAACTATTAGGGAATGCAAATCAAGACTACAATGGGATATTTCTACATACTTATCAGAATGGCTAAAGCGAAATATTGTAGTGGCACCAATCCTGGCAAGGTGCTGAGAACTTGGATCATGCATATATTGCTTGTGGGAATATAAAACAGTACAGCCACTCTAGGAAAATAGTTGGGGAGTTTCTTCAAAAACTCAACATGCAATTGTACTCCTGAGCCCTTATCCCAGGGAAATGAAATCTGTGTCTACACATAAATCTCTGCATGAAGGTTTAGTGCAAAGAAACTTTATTTCTAATATATAAAAACTGGAATCAGCCCAGATGTCCTTCATTGGGTGAATGGTTAAACAAACTCTGGTGCATCCATAGCCTGGAATATTACTCAGCAATAAAAAGAAATGAATGGATACACACAACAACTTGAATAAATCTCCATGGAATTGTGCAGAGCAGAAAATGTCAACCTCAAAAGGCTACATAATGTATGATCCCTTTTATATAACATTTAAAATAACATTTTAGAAATAGAGGGTAGATTATTAATTGTAAGGAAAAAGAAAAGAGAGGGACAGGAGGGTGGTGGGAGCAGCCATCGAAGGGCAACCTGAGGGGCCCTTGGGATACGGAAACTGTTCAGTATTTTCACTGCAGTACTGTATATATGTGCCCACACCGGTGAGAAAATTGTGCAGAATTTGGTACACATACACAAACATGGGCACAGATGAGTATAAGTAAAACTGGTGAAATCCAATACGATGGGCAGATTGCATCAATGTCAATACCTTGGTTACAAAACTACTATACTATGCTATACTGTAATTTTGCACAATATTATTTTTTAAAGGAAACTGTACAAAGTGTATTGTATTAGTTCTTAAAACTGCACGTGAATCTATGATTTGACAAAAGGGGGGTTCATTCACAGAGACAGGTAAGGGAACAGAGTGCTCTGTGTCCTATTTTCAGGAATGTCCAGCATTCTGGTCCCTGATAGCTTTTCCTTGTAGTGAGTTAAAAACAGCAACCCTCAGATTGGAAGGGACCATGTAGACAGAGACACTGTGTATGGGGATCTAACCATTGAATTGGTCTAGCCTAATATCTGGGATTGCAGCACTACTCTAGAGTATATGCAAGAATGATTAGGGCTTGAATTCGCTCCTGGCCTGGTAAGATGGGGGCTTGAAGTTGAAAATAATTAAATTTTAAAGATAATTTTAAAATGAGATGTTGATAACAATGGTGGGTGAAATTGTATCAAACCAGTTCTTATGAAAAAAAAAAAACTAAAAATACTCGACCTAAAAAAAAAAAGAGTCTTATTGAAGATAATGGAAAGTGGGCAGGGCAGGGAAGATGTGTGGGGCCAAGGTCCTCCAAAAGAAGGAAACCCTCCAGGGGATTGCAATGACCGAGGAGCTGATAAATACGGCAGAACTATTGGAAATAGTTAAAATGGATCAAAAAACTATGTACATGACCCACCAAAGAGGAGATGCTTTGAGAGGAAACTCACAAGAACTGTACCTTGAGGTACTGGTGAGCCTGAAATAGAGCAGCCCTCACAGATGTTGAAACTCAGCTTCAGATAATAGCATTAGCCAATTGGATTAAGTGTCCCTAGACTATCAGAAGCAAAAAATAAATCTTCTAGAAGAAATAGCATATATAACTGATATAATCTATATAAATTTGCATATGTAATGTCTGTCGTTCAATCAAAATTGAACAGGTATATAAGAAAGCTAGATTTGACGGAACAAGAACAAATACATTCTGTAGACAAAGACACAAATATCCGAATAATGGAGTTACTGGACTCAGAACTCAAAATTTTTATGATTATAATTCTGTAAGACTTATAAGACAAGATGGAGAATTTTGGTAGAGAATTGGAATTATTGGAAGGTATGCAATGGAAACTGTGGGGCTGAAAAATTAAAATAACTGAAATTATGAACTCAGTGGACAGAATTAATACCATTTTATACATAGCTGAAAAGAGAATGGGAATGTTGAATGGTCTATCATATATGTAATTGGAAACCCAAAATGATAGAGATGTGGGTGGGGGAGGGACAGAGGGGAAGGAGGGCATAAGAGAGGGAGGAGAAAAAATATAAATGGGACAGAGACAATATTTAATACAACAGCTTGAGAATTTTCCAAAATTGAATAAACATATTAAGTCACAGATCAAAAAAGAACTGTGCACCCTAAGCAAGATAAAGAAAAGGAAAATCCACACCTAGACACATCATAATAAAACTGCTGAAAACTGAACACAAAGTGTAACTCTTTAAAACAGACCAAAAAAGAAGAATAGAAACTTTGAAGAACAACAGTAAGCTTTATAGCCGAGTTCAACTTGGAAACAATGGAAGCAAGGCTGCATTGAATATATGCTTCAGAGTGCTTAAAGAAAATAACTGCTAACCTTAATTTTTTATATCCATCAAGTTTTAGAAAAATAAACCTGAAGATATATACCAGTAGTAAAGACAATATTAAAGGGTGTATTTCAAGCTGGGAAAAAAATGGTCTCTCAAGTGTAATTTTGGCGACACTGAAGAAAAAATTAAAAGGAACAAAAAGATAAGTTTGAGGGTAAACCCAAAAGAATGTTGCCAAAGTAAAATGATTATGACAATAACAGCAATGACATCTGGGATTTAAAATGTAGAGAGAATAAACTTCTTTGCAACAGTTGCCTGTAAGTCAGGAGGGAAGTGACCAGAAATAGATTTTCTTGCATTGTCTGGTAAGCAGTGAACATACTCATTTATATTAGAGCCTAATAAATCAAGAACGCATATTATGATCTTTAGAATAAACACTGAAAACATAAAAGAAGAATGTAAAGTTAAAGGAGAGACTGGAATAATAAAAATAGTTAATCCAAAAGAAAGCAGGAACTGAGAAAAGGCAATTGAGGAGAAGGACAAATAGAAAGCATTAAGACGAAATTCTGAGGGGATTCCTAGATCAGACCCCCTTTTGCACACTGTATAATTTCCTCTCCTTGCAGATGATGGATTTCATTCTCTAAATTAGGTTGCATTAGATGACAAAGTTGAAAGGATTTTGCAAATGTATTAAGTTTCCTTCTCACATTGACTTTGAATTAGTCAAAAGGGAGATTTTTCTTGGGTGGGCGTGGCATAATCAGATGAGCCTTTTAAGGAGATTGGACCCTTCCAAAACATTGAAAGCATGAAGGAGAGATTCTCTTGCCAGCCTTGATGCAGTAAGCTGCCATGCTGTATGAGGACCTATTGAGGGGCCCATGTGGCAATGAGCCAAGGGCAGCCTTTAGCAGCTCAGAGCAGTCTCCAGCTGAGGGCTAGCGAGAAAGTGGGGACCTGTCATACAACTGCGAGGAACTGAACTCTGCCAACCGCAGTGACCTCGGAAGAGGATCCTGAGCTCCAGCTGAGAATGCAGTCCCTGCTGACATCTTGATTTTGGCCTGTGAGACCCCAAGCAGAGAACCCACCCACATTAAGCCCAGATTTCTGACCTACAGAACTGTATAATAATAATGGGTGTTGTTTTCGGCCTCTAAGTTCATAGTGATTTGTTACACAGCAATAGAAAATTAATAAAGTCGGGGAGTATATCCCCTTGAGAATGAGAATATATGGGAAAGCAGACTGATACCAGGTTGGAGAGCCAAGGAGGATTTTTGAAAGGATACTGAGAAGAAGCACCCTGTGAAGTAAGAGAAAAACTTAGAAAGAGTGGTGTCCTGGGATCAAAGTGGAAACAGGATTTTCACGTAAGCAGGAGTGATTAGCTATGTCACGTTGTGGTTTACTCCTCAAATTTATTCACAAACATAAGCATCCTTAAAAGTTTACGTTTTCTGGGCAGAGTTCACGCCTGCTGTACTGGAGACCTGGGTTCGGTTCCCAGTGCCTGCCTATGTAAAAATGAATGAATGAATGAATGTTCATTTTTCCTTTCTCTTAAGGCTTCATTAACTTCATGTGAATTATTATAAAGCCTATTGTTTTTACCACATACTCATTCTCCTGAACTCATATCAGAAATTGTCAAGTTCTTATGGACATTGACGGGTGTGTCTGTCAATTTCCTTTGTGACTGCAGTTCAACTCTATCAAACTTAAATGTAATTGTTTTCCTTCTTATAATGCATAACGTAGTTATGGATACCATTCTACTTTGCTTCACACTTTGACTTCACCTTCAGTTTTCACTTTTCAAATAAAATAAAGACTTGGTCTTTAAGTCCTGCTGGTTTAATAGCTGAGCATATTTTGATGTTGATCATTAGGCTTTCTTTACTTGCCAATGCCAGTTTAAAATATATACTTTTCTAGTTTACTGTTATTTGATGACCCTATTAATATCTAAACTCCTTATCATGGCATTTAGTACTTTCTGTGTTCTCTTCCCTATTCAGAAATTTAGGTGAGAAGCCTTACCTTTATCTCTTCCTTTTCACCCCATGCTCCAGCTATCCAGAGCTGTTCTTGTATTTGAACATGTGGCATGCTATTTCAACATTTCATGTCCTTTCACCTGCGTACTGCCATGCAGCTGAACTATCCTTATAATTTCTTTGCCTGTTGAATTTCTACTCAACTTTCTAGAGTGAACACAAGTATTATCTCCCATATGAAATCTTTCTAGAATTTTTCTTGATGATCGTTATTTTCTCTTTCTCCTACTTTCTCTTTCTCACTCTCTTATTCTCTCTCTCCCACCTTTCTGCCTTCCTGACCCCCCCCGCCCTTCTTCCCTCTTTCTCCCGTCCCTCTCTCGATTCTTCCTTCCCTCCCATCCATCCATCCATCCTTCTTTTTATTCAGTATTTTCCCACACTACCATGTAGAATTTTTTTGGGGGGGTGGGGGTGGGTTTGGGTCTTTTCACCACATTAAACTACATATTCTTGGGCATAGGAACCTTGGTGTCTCCATTTTCCTTCTTCCCAAAATCTGTAGCCAAGTGCCATGAATATGAGGATAAGTAATAAGTATTTTTTTAAAAATGAAATACAATTAAAACAAACAAAAAGTTAAATACAATTATACTTCGAATTCACTTTTGCTAATATAAAAAAAACAGTGATAGTGCTGAATATTTTTCACTTTTGCAATGTTTACACATGCAAATTTATATCCCTCTGCCTTTCAGCTCTTTTTAAAGAGAGGCTCCAAAGTTAATTTGAAATAGGTTATTATTAATTTGAAATCGTATTATTTTGTGTCATTCTGGAGAGAAAAGCATAAAGTCTTTCTAAATTTTACAACCATTCTTTCCTTTTCTCTCCTAATATGTTAATTTTTGTTGAACTTAGAGTTACTTAATAATGTTATTTAAAATTAATTACTCTATGTTTACAAAAGGAGAGAGTTATTTTTGCTACTGTACTTGTATTCAAGCAGTTCATTCCTTTTGAAATAAAAAGTAGCATTAGTTCCTATTGATACCCATTATGACATTTATAATCTTTTTTGTCACTGACTTATCATAGGAGAATTCAATCCTATGGTGTACCATGCATTCTTTGAGCATTAAGGTTTTGGAAAAATGCTAAAGATTTCTTAAATGATCTTCTTATCCTGCATTGTAGTAAAGTAAAAATACATTGAAATGACTTTTTTCAATGCATTCTGTATAAACCTATAATAACAGGATATGAACTGCAAGGGAATTTTCAGAAGCTGACAAAATATTGTTCTCTGTTTTTTATTTGTGTAATTTATTCATTATCAAAACTTGATGTGACTGATTGAATTGCCTTGGATTATTATTGTTTCCTATTTTTGCTGTTCAACATTTGTTGCACACTTTGATCTCTTTAACCAAAAATGAGAACAGAATGTGTACACATTCAGAAAGTGAAATTTGGTGCTTTCCATAGCCTCACTGCTTTAAAGTCACATGGGTGATGCAAAAAAGAGAAAAAAAAGAAAGTTAATTTGGACAAAAAATAAATAAAAGCGTCTGTGGTAATGTGGCAGTCATCTACTGTGTAAGCTATTCAGGGTTGAAATAGAGTATCAATTTCTACAGGGGGCTTTTTGTGAGTAGAACACAAAAGTAGGTAGAAGAATGCCCATTTTAGTTTGTTTTTCTGATTAAAGTATAAGACATTTCTATTGTTCATACCTTATGGGTCAAACTGAAGTTTTGGGGGATGAGCTGAGCACTGAAACGCTCTGAATTTATCTGTATTTCCCTCGGGATCTGGAGAAGGAGTATTTGTAATGCAGATATGAGTACCAGATTTCAAAAGGTGATCCAAGATAGATAAGCTGAATAGTTGAAAGTTGGCTTTTCTCTCAATTAATTATCAAATAATCACATCTTGGATTTAGCTACCTACTTCTCACAGGAATTAAAATTGCCAGTTATGTGAGTAGGACCTTTTAGACCAGGAGCTGGCCAGCAAACTATGGCCTGTGATCAAATCTGGCCCACCACTTATTTTTGTAAATAAAGTTTTATTGCAACTCACCGATAAAACAAAATCAGCCCATTTGTTTACGTATCACCTATGGTGACTTTTATTTATAGCAACAGAGTTGAGTTGTGGCAGAAACCACATGACCATGACCTGCAGTGTCTGAAATGATTACTGTCTGGCACTTTAAAGCAAAGTTTGTCAATCGTGTTAGACCACTGTTCATGGAGGTAGTGAAGGTCTGGAATGGGCTGTCAGCCTTAAGTCCTGGGGACATATATGGCAGTGCTTGCTGAGAGCCAAAGGAAGGGATAAGTGATGTCAGAAGTAGATTCATGCAAGAGGAAGAGGATTGTCAGGAAAAAAAGGGTCTTCATAATCTATCTAATGGATGCATTGTCTTTAGGACTTGAATTTTTTATCATGTCCTTTTACCATCAAAGTATGTTATAGCTGATGCCAAAAAAGTCCGTATTGATTTGTATGTTAATTTTAAGACTGCAAAATGTATTCAGAAATTTTTTATTTGATACCTAAAACTACTAGAAGCAAAGCGGTAATGTAGAGCATGGCAGAAAAGAATTAATTACTGAGGACCTATTGTTACGTGGGCCATTGAATCCTAGGAGGAATCTAGTGATTTGGGAACAAATAGCAAGGCAGGAGCGCTGAGGAGTGCTGGCTTATGAATGAAGACTAGGTAAGCTTCATTTCCTACTTAGGTTTTCATGAGTGATTTTGGAGTTTGGGCTTATAATTTTGAATATCAAGAAATCTGTAACAGTATTGATTTGGTCACACTCAATTCAATTCAACCAAATATTATTGAGTCTTTCCTTTGGGTATGGATGGGTTGTGCATAT
>PVIY010036238.1:0-25610 GCA_004026745.1 Myrmecophaga tridactyla
GTTCTTCAAGGGGGTTGAGTCCAGGGACTCTGGCACTGACCAGGAAACTCAATCCCTCCATTTTTATAGAACCTCCTTAGCTTCAAAATGACTCCCGTAAAGAAATAATGCAGAAAGAGTACATTTCAACAATTCTTTATCATTTGTCAGTGGAGAAGCTCCCAGTCCATCTGGGAAGAAGAGCTACTCTTGGTTTCTACCAGAATATTCAAAACTTGGAGCACTTCGAACCTCTCTGCCCAACTGCCTTCAGGACCAGTTTACGAACCACATAAGGACATCTATATATTGCACATATTCATCTATTTTTAAGCCAGCTTGATTATCTGCTTTCTCTTTTTCAATTGGACTCTTCAGCTATTTCCAAAAATGAAATTCAAAATTAAAGGAAAAAGTCTGGTCACTGTGGAAGATATTGAAAAGATGCGCATGAGATTCTGAAGACAGTTCCAAGAACATTTTGATCAGAGGCAGCAGGACCAGGGTATCTGTGCCTGCCAAGGAGCTGACTTTGAAGAGGTTCAAACTCCTCCGAATGCAGAAGTTAGAGTGGGTTTATCATTTTCATTACCTTAAGAATAACATTTCCTATCTCTGGCATAAAAAATTACCTCTTCTTTCCTAGATTTAGGAAGCCAAGAAGAGCACTGGACAGGAAATTATGTAGGATGATTACTTGTAGGATGGTCTCCTGTCAGTTGGAAACTGGAAAGAGAGAAAGGGGTCTCCAAAGACCATGAGCGAGTGCCATACGCTGTAAAAAGATGCTCAGACAAAGCAATGCTGAGCTGCCAGAAGCCCCACCTGCTGAGAAATCAAAAACACAGGCATGACTTATAAACATGGCAGACACTGGCAACTCATAAAAACTGGAGAATATTCAGCTAAATGGCACAGACTGCAACCCAAAGGAAAAGGAAAGAAAGAGGTTGTTGAAATATGGCCCATGTTTGAAAATCAGTTCTGGGCAGTAGGGACAAAACACAGAAGCAAGAGATTGATGCCTCTGTACCAGGACTGACTGAAAAAAAAGATAAATAGAGCATATGGCCTGGCCAGAGAACTGTGTGGAAACTTATGGACAAATTGCATATTTATCTCAGACAGTAAATAATATAACTGCCCAGGGGCACATACGCACAGAGCCATGGAGGCAAATCTGTGTCAGTGGGTCCCTCGCGTTTCAGCTGAAAGGCACTGACAGCCTTTTGCCCTGGACTACCTTTTCAAGGATGTTTGCAAAGCAAACAACCTTGGAAGACAGATAGCATGTCTCCTTCCAGGGCAGAGGGCAGAACTTTTTTTTCCCTGTCCAGGATAATAAAGATAATGGCTCTCTCTGGAGCAAAAGCTAAGCACACTGACCACCAGCCCCTTAAAAGCCGGCCTCTCCTGAGCTCAGGTTCCTCCGCTGTGTCCTGAGCGCTGCGAGCCCCTCACCCCCCAGCCTCTCTGCATCGCCCTGGTGAAGCAGGCGGGGGAGGGGGTGGGGAACCAGTGCAAACCTGAAGTCTGCCCTGCAGTGAGGGATGAACTCCTTCATCTCGGACCCAGGCGTTTCGTGTCTCCTGTGAGCATCCATGAAGCTGTGGCAAGCTACCTTTTTATCGTGCAAGTGGGACAAAATCTCGGCATTTCATCATTCCTCATTGTCTGCAACTTTTAAAGAGAGAATCATGTTGAAAATTCAATAATCTCCCAAAGCAATAACTTTTTATTTCCCAGGAGACAATTAAATCAATGAGAAAGAGACAGGGACAAGAATTAGGAGGGAAAAAACCTATCAAGCACAAACTAAAACCATGTTTAATTGACTCATAAATGACAAGAAAGACAGAAAGAGAGGGTGATTGAGAGGTAGAGGTGATAGATGTCTGATTGATCGATATAGATGACTGATCCAAGAGAGGTTAGACATTGAAATAGAAGTCAGATGGCCATTCGAGAGAGGAGACAGATGATGGAGATAGATAAGTGATCAATAGATAGATAGGGAGGGAGGGAGATGGTAGATAATAGCTAGTGAGAGAAAGAGATAAAGAGAACACAGTGCACATCTGGGGTTGGTGTACAAGGGTCTGAGTGTGGTCATGTGTGCGTGTGGTGACCGAGCCCAGCGTTAATACACAATGAAGCACATGCACACGCAGGAATAAAACCCATTTGTAGTTCAGAATTTGTGTCTTTAAAAGAGTGTTTCTCTTTTTAAGGCAAGACGCCAAGCCCCTCACTGAGATAAGTTGAGAACAAAGTAAGTTGGCTTTTTCCTCACTTTCCCCTTTGGTCTCTATGAACCATCAGGAGAAATGATGCAGTATGAAAATTAGGTCTAAAACGGGCTCATTCATTTCAATTTTATTGCCTGTTCCCTAAAGAAAAACTGAAAGAGCAATAAATAACTCTGGCCTCAGCGTTATCCGTTTGTGTTCACTGTCCTTTGTGTCTCCAATCCAGACTTGTCTGTGTCCTGACCTTCCTTGTAATGTAGTTCCAGCATATTTTTAGCATTTTATTGCAGGGTCACGAAGACGTCTGGAGCCTCTCCCAGCCCTCCAAGCTCCGCTGCCCGAAACCTCAGCTGCTGGGCTCAGGGCTCACTTGTGGCACGAGGCTGGTCGGGCCCTCAGAGTGTTGGCGCCAGCTCGGGGCCGGGTTCCTTCAGGAGCATGTGTGTGTCGCCCTAATCCAGGCCAGGAAAATACACTGAGACCCAGTGTCAGCCTCCTCTCCACTCCAGCAGGTGTGCGTGCGGCGGCCCTGCGGGAGAAGCCCTCGTTTCCACCCGCCTGTCCAGGCCACAGAGGAGACGTTTGTGGCCCCAGAGCGCCAGAGCCCCAGAGCCCCAGAGCCAAAACCCGGTTTCGGACGCAATTGTCCTCCCCCTGCTTTATTCTGCCTTCCTGTCACCACAGGGCGGGGGCAGTGGCGAGGGCCTGCAGGTGGTCAGCACTGGGCAGGAGCAAGGGGTGGGCACTCCTTCCTGCCCCATCTGTGTGGCTGTATCACCCCCACCCTACTAGAATGTGCTCTCCAAAGATACCTTTAATTTCATACATAAATTAAAAAATAGCTCTTTAAATATATACATACATCTTTCTTGCTCACTGTGTAAGTGGACACCCCGTCTCATTCTCTCATTCCTCACATGAGACACCTTCAGGAAAGGCTTTTCTCTTTCACTTCTGTCCTTGTAACTTTTCAAGTAACTTAGACTCCAGCTGCAAAAAAATTTCCAGAAAATACATATTTCTATAAAAGTGATTGAAAAGAAAAACGATTCTGCTTACTTGCTCCATGAGAAATAGAGCTAAAACAGAAGTCCTACATGACAGAGACCCTGCACTGGCGCGGCTTCTGTCCCGTGGCTGGGACTCCACGGTCACTGCCCCTTGTAGTTCTCAGCTTTGGGGGCTGGGGAGGAGGTGACAGGGCAGAGTCTCAGCAAACTCCCTCGAGGTCTGGCCATGCCGACGCCACAGCCCACTTGGAGTGTCCAGTCCCCTCCACAGTCTCTGGGCTTTAATTCAGCTGTTCCTATGTCCAAACCTCTGGGTTCACTTCAGTTCTAAAACTCACTTGCCAAGCAGGAATACCTGTCGTTTCCTGATTCCTGTGGGATGAAGCTTTCCCCTGGTCCCGTGGCCAGTCCAGCCACCCTCCTTGGAAGTGTTCTTTATTGATGCAACCCTACCCTCTGTGATCTTCCAGGAATCAGCATTGCAGATTTATATGGCAGAACTGCTTTGAAAGTATGTAACGCTAAGCTTTTGATTCCTTCTAAACTCATTGCCACCAAAATGTTTTCTACATCATTCCACGAGTAACATGGAGAATGAGTGCCTGCCATCTCATTAGGAAGGCACCAGGAGTCCAGCGGCTCATTAGACATGCTCCCTGCTCTGAAGCTCACAGCCGCTCAGAAATACCAATCGGTTTTGCTTTTGTTGCACATAATCAATGTGAAGCACTCAAGCTCTGAAATGTCAAATGCAGTCATCTATTTCAAGCCCCTCTCAATTTACCTACATTGGATCTTTCCCTGGGTAATTTACGTAACTAAAATATAAAACCTCTTCATGTCTAAAACATAAAAAAAAAAAAATCCTAGGTAGAAAGAGATCAGCTTTTTAACAGATCTTAATACTGCAGGCTATTTAAGGAGGGCTTGTCCTCGGGTGGAAATAAAAGAGTTCTGAACCAACATTGAAAGTGTCTGGGCTCTGTCACAAAAATGCTACGTGACTTCAGAAAAGTCACTTAACCTTTGAATCTTACTGCCTTCATCTGTTAAATGATGGGTTGGAAAAAATGTTCTCTTAGATCTCAGATCAAAATTCAATGATTCTAAGTGAAAATGTATTTCAGGTATGAAATACCATTCTAAGACATTTCCTGGAAAATCAGTGAAATATAAAGTTTCAACCAGCAGACGCAAAGAACTCACTGGCCATGGGGGTCTGCAGAGGTTTCTGGCTCAAGCAGCCTGGGGGATGGGCAGGCTGTCCGGGGCTGGGGGGACATTCAGGACTTGGCCTGCCCCACTCCCGACTTCCTCTCTCTGCAAGGTCAGGCTCAGCACCACCATCAAGACATTGGGATCTGCTTCAGCTTCTCTTCTCCATCTTCCCACAATTATCCCCAAAATCAGATTGAGAAATGCTATCTGTGATTGCTATGCACAGCCGTCAGAGGAAGGCAGAGGGGAATCCGTAACATAATCAAGAGTATGGGATGAAAGCATCTCTGCCATGCCCTGTGGGCTGAGTCCACAGAGAATCAGAAAAGTGAATCCGGACGCAGATTGCAGAGAATTAGCAGGTTGCTGGCTGTAGCGTGGCCTTCCCCAAGCACAGCAAATTGGGGATGGCAGCATATTTTCTTTGCACAATTTTAAATACATATCTATGCAAAGAAAAATATTAACCCGTAAAATTTATTTTCATACAAAATAGTACTGGATTGCCCTAAATGCCTATATCAAAAAAGAAGAAAGAGCAAAAATCGAGGAATTAACTGTTCACTTGGAAGAAGTAGAGAAAGAACAACAAACTAACCCCAAAGCAAGTAAAAGGAAAGAAATAACGAGGATTAGAGCAGAAATAAATGAAATTGAGAACATGAAAACAATCTTGAAAATCAACAAAACCAGAAGTTGGTTCTATGAGAAAATCAATAAGATTGATGGACCCTTAGCAAGGTTGACAAAAAGAGAGAGAGGATGCAAGTAAATAGAATCAGAAATGGAAGAGGAGATATAACCACTGGCTCCACAGAAATAAAGGAGGTTGTGAGAGAATACTATGAACAGCTTTATGCTAATAAACTAAACAATGTAGATGAAATGAACAGCTTCTTAGAAAGGCATGAACAACAAACATTGACTCGAGAAGAAATAGATGACCTCAACAAACCAATCACAAGTAAAGAAATTGAATTAGTCATTAAGAAGTTCCCAAAAAAGAAAAGTCCAGGACCAGATGGCTTCACATGTGAATTCTACCAAACATTCAAGAAGGAATTAGTACCAATCCTGCTTAAACTCTTCAAAAAAATTGAAGAGGAAGGAAGGCTACCTACCTTATTCTATGAAGCCAGCATAACCCTCATACCAAAGCCAGATACTACAAGAAAAGAAAATTACATACCAATCTCTCTAATGAATATAGATGCAAAAATCCTCAACAAAATTCTTGCAAATTGAATCCAGCAGCACACTGAAAGAATCATACACCATGACCAAGTAGGATTCATCTCCAGTATGCAAGGATGGTTTAACATAAGAAAATCAATTAACGTAACGCACCATATCAACAAATTAAAGAAGAAAAACCACATGATCATCTCAGGTTGATGCAGAAGAGGCATTTGACAAGATTCAACATCCTTTCTTGTTGAAAACACTTCAAAGGATAGGAATAAAAGGGAACTTCCTCAACATGATAAAGGGAATATGTAAAGAACCCACAACTAGCATCATCCTCAATGGGGAAAAACCGAAAACTTTCCCCCTCAGATCAGGAACAAGACAAGGATGTCCACTATCACCACTGTTATTCAACATTGTGTTGGAAGTTCTAGCCAGGGCAATTAGACAAGAAAAAGAAATACCAGTCATCAGAATCAGAAAGGAAGAAGTAAAACTCTCACTGTTTGCAGATGATATGATACTATATGTCGAAAACCCCAAAGAATCCACAGCAAGACTACTGAAGCTAATAAATGGGGACAGCAAACTGGCAGGTTACAAGATCAACACTCAAAAATCTGTAAGTAGTGTTTCTCTACACTAGTAATGAGCAATCTGAGGCGGAAATAAAGAAAAAATTCCATTTACAATTGCAACCAAAAGAATAAAATATTTAGGAATAAATTTAACTAAGGATATAAAAGACCTATACAAAGAAAAAATACAAGAAATTGCTAAAAGAAATCACAGAAGACCTAAATAAATGGAAAGGTATACTTCCAATCCGTGGATTGGAAGACTAAATATAGTTAAGAAGTCAATTCTACTTAAAGTGATTTATAGATTCAATGCAATACCAATTAAAATCCCAAAAACTTACTTTTCAGAAATAGAAAAACCAATAACCAAATTTATCTGGAAGGGTAGGGTGCCCCAAATAGCTAAAAATATCCTGAGAAAGAAAAATGAAGTCAGAGGTCTCACACTACCTGACTTTAAGGCATATTACAAAGCTACAGTGGTCAAAACAGCATGGTACTGGCATAAAGATAGATATACTGACCAATGGAATCAAATGGAGTGTTTAGATATAGACCCTCTCATCTATAGACAATTGATTAATAAATGGTGCTTGGAGAATTGGATATACACATGCAAAAGAATGAAAAATGATCTATATCTCACACCCTACAAAAAAATTAACTCAAAATGGATCAAACACCTAAACATTTGATCTAAGACCATAAAACTTTTAGAAGAAAATGTAGGAAAATATCTCATAAATCTTATAATAGGAGCCAGTTTCCTAGATCTTACACCCAAAGCAGAAGAATTGAAGAAAGAAATAGATAAACGGGGACTCTTCAAAAATAAACATTTTTGTGCATCAAAGAACTTTGTCAAGAAAGTAGAAAGAGACCCTACACAATGGGAGGCAATATTTAGAAATGATATATCAGATAAGGATCTACTATCCAGAATATATAAAGAGATTGTTTAACTCAACAACAAAAAGACAAACAACCCAATTGCAAAATGGGCAAAAAACATGAACAGACACTTCTCAGAAGAGGAAATACAAATGGTTAAAAAGCACATGAAAAGATGCTCAACTTCCCTGGTTATTAGTGAAATGCAAATTAAAACCACAATGAGATATCATCTCACACCCACCAGAATGGCCATGATCAATAAAACAGAAAATTCACGTGCTGGAGAGGATGTGGAGAAAGAGGCACACTTGTCCATTATTGGTGGGAATGTAGAATGGTGCAACTGCTGTGGAAAGCAGTTTGATGGTTCCTCAAGAAGCTAAGTATAGAATTGCCATATGACCTGGCAATACCATTGCTAGGTATCTACTCAGAGGACATGAGGACAAGGACACAAATGGACATTTGCACACCAATGTTTATAGCAGCATTATTTACAATTGCAAAGAGATGGAAACAGCCCAAATGTCCATCAACAGACGAGTGGCTAAATAAGCTGTGGTATATACATACGATGGAATATCATGCAGCTATAAGACAGAATAAAGTCATGAAGCATGTAACAATGTGGATGGACCTTGAGGACATTATGTTGAGTGAGATTAGCCAGAAACAAAAGGACAAATACTGTGTGGTCTCACTGATATGAACTGACATTAATGAATGAACTTGGAGAATTTCAGTTAAGAACTGAGGCCATCAGGAGATAGAAATAAGGTAGATTTTGGATAATTGGAGCTGAAGGGATACAGATTGTACAACAGGACTGATTGTAAAAATTCAGAGATGGATAGCACAATACTACCTAATTGTAGCACAATACTGTTAGTACACTCAATGAAGTTGAATGTGAGAATGATAGAGGGAGGAGGCTGGGAACACAAATGAAACCAGAAGGAAAGACAAATGATTGATTTGAACAGTGAATAAAAAAGCATTTGCAAAGTCCCCTTGGGGGAACAATGAGAAATGGGGAAAATTCAATTTCCCCATTTGGAGAATTCCTGATACAGATTTCACAAGCAGTGGGGACAATCAAATCAATAGGCCGAACCCTCAATCTTGGGGTTTTTCATATGAAACTTATCCCCAAAAAGGATAGACTAAGCCTACTTAAAATTAGGCCTAAGGGTCACCCCCAGAGAACCTCTTTTGTTGCTCAGATGTGGCCTCTCTCTCTCTCAGCCAACACGGCAACCCACTGCCCTCCCCCTCTCTACATGAGCATGACTCCCTGGGGTGTAAACCTCCTTGTCATGTGGGACAGAAATCCTAGAATGAGCTGAGACTCAGTATCAAGGGATTGAGAAAACCTTCTCGACTAAAAGGGGGAAGAGAGAAATGAGACAAAATAAAGTGTCAGTGGCTGAAAGATTTCAAACAGAGTTGAGAGGTTATCTTGAAGGTTATTCTTACACATCTTATAGCTACCCCTTTTTAGTTTAAGGTGTATTAGAAAGACTAGAGGGAAGTGCCTGTAACTGTAGAGCTGTGTTCCAATAGCCATGTTTCTTGAAGATGATTTTATAATGATACAGCTTTCATAATGTGACTATGTGAGTGTGAAAAAAAAGTTATAGGGCTCAGGGCAGTGTGACAGTGGCTCTGTGGCAGATTTCTTGCCTGCCATGCTGGAGACACAGGTTTGATTCCCAGTGCCTGCTCATGCAAAAAAAAAAAAAAAAAAAAAAATACAGGGCCCAGACACAGAAGGATAGATACTGTATGGTTTTCCTACTCTGACTCTGGTAAAGGTAAACTCAGAGGTTCTTAGTGTAGATTACAGGAGACTTAGAGGTACACAGAAGCTAGAGGTGGGTGAACGGTTACCCAGTGAAGGTGAGCTGAAATATAAGGGAACAGATAGAAGTGATGGCACTTCATTAGTGGGGCAATAAGTACAATTGGCATATTGAAGGTGAACACAATTGAAAGGGGTTGTATAGAGCCATGTATCCCACCAATTAACTCTGGAGTCATAAATAAGTTCTTGTGTGAACTACTTCAAAAGTTTGAAAAATAAAACAGTACTGGGGCTGAATTTCCCACTACTTACTTAAGAATGAACTGAAATACATTTTAGATATTGGTTCTGAGAAAAACTGGGTCTGGCTTTTTCCTTACTTTAAAATGTAGAATTCCGTTTTGAAATCAAGCTGTCAGCTAGGTCATCCTCCCTCTGAAGTCTGTGGGAGGAATCCGTCCCCGTCTCTCCTTGGCTCTTGGAGGTGGCTGGACCATAATCCATGGTGCCATCTGCCTCGGGCCACGGTCTTCTCTCTCTGTTGGACTTGTCTGTGCCTGAATTTCCTCTTATAAGGACATAGGCCCTACAGGCTCAGAGTCCACCCTACTCCATTTGGCCTCTGTTTCAGTTTGCTAGTGTGCAGAAATGCAGTGTACCAGAAATTGGTTGACTTTTAAAATGGGGATTTATTAGCTTGTGAATTTACAGTTCCAAGGCCACCATGAAAATGTCCCAATTAAGGCATCAACAGGACGATACCTGTCCTGAAGACAGGCTGCCACATCCAGGATTCCTCTGTCAGCCAGGAAGGCACATGGCCCGCATCTGATGGACCTTCTCTCTGGGTTCCATTGCTTTCAGCTTCCTTGCGACCTTGCTTTCTCTTTTAGCTCCCTCTGGGTGTTTCTCTCTGTGTGTTTCTCTGAGCTCTCTTGAATCTTTATTCCTTTATCCTCATGATGGACTCCAATAAAGTCCTACCTTGAATGGGGTGGGTCACATCTCAATTGAAACAACCTAATCAAAATGTCCCACCTACGAATGTCTGCCCCACAGGGATGAGTAGAAGAACGTGGCTTTTTCTGGGGTACAGCAAAACTTCAAACCATCACAATCTCATCTTAACTACTCACATCTTCGAAGATCCTATTTCCAAATACAGTCCCATTCTGAGGCACTGGGATCAAAGACTTCAACATGTCTTTTGGGGAGGCAATTCAACCCCTGATGCCCATGAATACAATATAGAACAATGCCACGACCAAGGGTTGCTCTCTTTCCACCCTTCCCGTATTGGAGATACATGCTGTTCGTCAAGGGGAAACACGACTTCACTCAGAGCCTCCCCCTGGAAGGTGGATGAAGACTCGACTATGTCATACCGTAAACTCTACATGCAGTCAGTGCCTCATGTGTGGTCATAGCCCATGGCTCCATCCTCCCTGTGGCAGCCTATAATACCCAAAATGGCTAAAGATAGCACAGACTTTATATGTATTGAAACAGGCAGCGCTTTTTTTTTTGAAGCTACACAATTCAACTTAAAGAGCATATTGGATGGAAATAAACCATTTTTATTTTCCTTTAATGTCTTCATTTAATAATTCATGGCAAATCATAATCATTAGATACCCAGAAACAGTGCTATAGTAGGTAATCTAAAAAGATGGTAAACATTTATGAGTCTCTGCGTTAAGTGGATGTGTTTGCATGTTTCCAAAATTTATTTGTTATGCAAAATAAGCACAGTACTCCTTTGGAGTCTCTTGAATCTTATTTATAAGTTTGTTATTGGGATTTCTCTTTTGTTCAAAGCTCTCTTTTCCTTCTCCACATCAAACCTTCTCATGATGTTCAGTTGGAATTGCTGTGCCCACATCAGTCATCTTGTGCATGAAGGCATTAGGTATTAATAAATTACCTGCAACAGAATGTGGCATCTGGAAATTGTATCTCTCACTTTCAGCACTTGCTATGGCAGAGTCCATCAAGTGATAAATGTCAGTAGAGAGGATATGAACTAAATTGTGATTTGTGGGTTGAGGGAGAGACATTTATGAAAACCCAGGTATACCTGCAGCCAGAGTCCACTGGGACTTACCTTGTCCCTCCCGCCCATCGCTTCATCAACAGTGGAGGGTACTAACCACATATGCTTTACTCCCTCACAGTCATGGAGGCCAGAAGTCTGAAGTCAAGGAGTTCCCTCTGGAATCTATGGGGCAGGATCCTTCCTTGTCTCTTCCAGCTTCTGGAGTTTGCCAGCTCCCCTTGGCTTTTCTCAGCTTGTGCCTGCATTGCTCCATCTTCGCTTGGCTTCTGTCCTGTGTCTCTCTGTCACTGTGTCCAAATTTTCCTCTTCTTATAGGGACACCAGCCATATTGGATCAGGTTCCACCCTGCTCCAGGGTGACCTCATCTTCCCTAATGACATCTCCAGAGACCCCATCTCTAAATAAGGTCATGTTTATGGGTCCAGGGGGTTGGGCTGTTACCAGAAAAATGTGGTGGACTCTGCCCAATGCATTCAAATGACCAACTCCTGAGACCCTGGGGTTTCAATGAGAGAAGTTCAGCAAGAGAGCAGATGGCCTATTGGCACAAAATCTGTCTCTCTGAACTGCAATAATTCTGATAGTCTCATTAGAGAAAAAGATGGACAGGATTTAGGATAATGAGCACAGTGGCCCCAGATGATATAATTAGAGGTGATCTGATTATTGGGCATGTGCAGTTTAATTACATGCTTAGATGTAGTTCCCGAATGTATGAAAGAAAACGGTGGAACGAGGTACAGGTGACTTACAGGTTAAAGTCTAAGCTACTGCGCAGGTTAGGTGAGCCCGTTTTGGTTAGATCCAGTTTCGGTTGGACCTGGGGTGGGTTAGTTCTGAACTGATCCAAGACCTTTCATTAATAAACATTAGAGGTTTTCTCTAGGGTTGACAAGAAAGACTCTAAAATTAGAAAGCTGGATAAGTGGGTACAAATGAAGGTTAGTCACAAGGTTTTTACAATCACGGGGCAGAAGGTAAGGGCTGTACAACCATTATCAGAGATCAAGGCAGTGGGAGTACAATTTAGAAATCTCAGGAATTTCCCTCTATTTACTCCAATATAACAGAAAGCAAAAAGGAATAGCTCTAGAATGATCCAGTAATCAAAATCATCCCTTGAATCCTGATTTCTAGACTACAATTCCTCCCTCTTATGTGATAATTTTCTCTCCATCTTGAGGGATATCTGGGCGACAACTCTTCAGAAGTAACAGCTTCAGGGCTGAAAGGTGCATTGCCATTAAGGGGCAGAGGGATGATAAAATGAGACTATGTTTTTTAGTTTTGGAGAGTCCAGTATTTCTGAGCTTCAGAGCTTCTCTGGCATTGGAGCAATCTGGAGGCTTTAAGTCTCTGAAAAACAAACTTTGTAAGTAAAATGTTATAGAGCCCAGAATATCTTTCACTGTTTCCAGGAACACTGTTGGTTGGGGTTTGCCATATTGTGGCAGTTTGCAATATTTGGCTGGAATTTGCATAAGAGTAACTCCAGAGTGACTTCTAAACTCAGTTTGAAATCTCTCAGCCACCAAAACTCTATTTCTTTTCCCCTTTTTGGTCAGCTAAGCCTCGATGCCACAGCCAGGCTCATCCTTGGCAATGGAGCACACTCTAATTAAATCTGTTTAGTCGGTTTATTTAAACAATCTAATTCAGCTTTATTTGATATAGAACCCAAAAAAAGGAAAAAAATCTTAATATTCTGTAGAAGTTGATGTTATACCAGGATACATTTCAGAGTATTTTAAAGTTAAAGCTTGAAAATACAGACAGTATTATTATCTTTTTTTACCTCATACATTGATTTAGCTTGGTTTTATCCAGATCAGTTTCAGTCACATTTTTTATCAGAGTTTGATCTTTTTCAGTTTTGTTTTTTTTTTTAACAGTTGCTATTTGGAGTTATGCTGAAGTTCAGAACTGGAGAACTAAATCTGAGTTTCAGGTGTCACACAGATACTTACAGTTCCAGGAAACTACTAGGTTACTCAAAGAGAAAACAATTTCAGAATTTAAAGATAACAATTATCTTTAAATTATCTTTAAATAATTTAACAATCTAAGCTCTAATTTTTATAAAGCATTTATTTTAAAATGCTTATAAAAACAGAAATAAAAACACTAGACAGTTGTTTTAAACCATAGCAGAGGTTTTGTTCTGTTTCACTTTCACATATTTACCAGAGTTATGTTAATTAACAGATGAAATATAATTTATATATTTATCCTGCCTCTCTTTTAAAGTCCTTCTTATTTCCTTGCTACAGATGAAGTGCTGACCTATAGCTCACCACATCTGTTTTTAGAGAAGTATTAGATCAAAGCAGTGCAACTGACAAGTAGATTTGGCTGTTTCTATGATCCATAGCTTTTTAAAGTATAACTAAAACCATAACCAACTCCGTACCACTGTTTGACACCATACGGATTAGTATCAGTACATAACATGGACACTGAGAACGTTGTCAGAGTTTTAGGAATTTTATACAATCTCTAAATATATGAATAATGTTTTACCTATGCAGACTTAACAAGCAACAGAGCAGAAAATCCCTTTTAACCACTGCAATATTTCCCAAACATCTTCTATGCATATTAATGCAAATGTTAAACTATTTTAGCACCTTACTTTTACAAGGTGAAAAACAAATTATTTGTAACAGGTTTTTCTCTAACAGCGAGAAGTCTTGTCTTCTGAAAATAAAGGATGATAAAGTCTACATAAACATTAACAAGGCTATTATTCTGATGTAACATCTTTGTTTTCTAGACAGAGTACTTGGGTGGTTAAGAAAAACTTTTTAAAAACTTTACATTAAGAGAAGACTAATAATCCACGTTATTTCAACAGGAAGAAAACTAAACTTCAGTTTTGTTTGAATACCCAGTTTGACGCAAAAGCTTTCCTTTTTTGGAATATATGATAAACGGACTTACTACATTTTGGTCAACACAAACAAGAGACAGAATTCACTTTAACAAACTCCTTTTTTTACAACTCTGTATTCATTCAGGACTTATAGTCAACAATGACTATAACAAACAAAATTCATGTCCTTAAATTTTCTGTCACTTCCTGTATTCATTCCACTTACAGTTTTTATTTATCTAGACTGCACATAGTCAGAAATGAATTTGATAATAAATTCACAAAGCTTTTTGAACCTGCATGCTTCCTTCCAATAACAGTATCCATGAAGAGGAGAATGGAAAGAGGCATTATAAAATAAAAGAAGAAGAAAGAAATTTATGCTTGGGTTTGGAACACATCCAGGCATCTATATAATTTATACTTAAAACGCACAAATGATTACTTTACAATGTGCCTAAAATCTCTCAGTACAATTCAGCACTAACTTGAAAGGTCAGAAAATCCCCAAGTTTGAAATATAATCAGCTTTTCAATATTAAGGGATTTATATTCAGAAAAAAACCTCAAATTTTTTACATTATTCTCAAGTCCTAAATATTACCAGGAATACGTTAGTTAACAAAATTATGTCATGGCTTCTTAAAAAACTGGTTCAGAACTCTGTTTATATAAGTGCTACTTTCTTATTTAAAGGTCTTACAAGTGTCATGTCTTCTATGAAGTCTTCTTAGGTCATTCTTTAGCTGCCTTTTCATTCTTAAAGCATTTTTATTCTTTCGTTATTACTGTCTTACACCATGCCCCAGGACATGTACACTCTAACTAGAATATGAGCTATTTGAAGCTAAGAATTAGGTGTTCTCTATTTATGACAGCATTTACTAACACAAATATACCAATGAACATTAAGTAAGCTGCTACAATTTCAAATTCTTCCACATAATGAGGTAACAAAGGGCCAAGCAACCAAAAGCCAGATTCTTTGAAATCCAGGTAATCAAGGCTATACAAAAATCCAGTTATATTTCTCACTAAACTTAACTGATTTCTCAAATAGAATATGGCTAAAGCATTAGTATATTTTTAACTTTATTAACTTTACATAAGTATTATTATGAAATACATTGCTCAGATTATGTAACTTATTCAGTTAGTTTAAGAGGAATTTTGAGAATGTGTTTATATACTACTACCTTATTTTATCGGTAAGGTTGTATAAATTTAGGGAAGACCTATCCAAGCAGAATAAAATTGTACTTTCTCAGTTCAAAATTTACCATAAAATTCCTTTAACCAGAGGTTGAAAATATATCTCTTTGATTTCATAATATCTTAAAATTACAAACATTTTTAAAAGTACATTGACCACCAAGTTCTGGAAAATATATTACAATTGTTTAATTTGTCCCAAGCCTAAATCTAGGAAAACCTTTTCATATTTCACCAAGATCTTTCATTTTACTTACTGAAATTTGATAAATAGATTTTATTCAGTTACTCCTATCCCAAGGCTATTTATATTTTAATAGTGATCTGATTACTACAGTTACCATTGCAAAGGTATTATTGGGAAAAATATTAATAAACCTAGCCTAATCTGTAGCATTAACTCCCCAATCCCTGATGCCCACTCACCCAGTCAGATGCCCACATTTGGAATTGGAAATGGCTTCTGTCTCTGAAGCTTTTGAAGGCACCAAAGGTCTCTGGAGTGCCGGCAGGACGGAGAACCCCCGTCACCCAGGCCCTGGACTGCTGCCGTCCAGCAGCCACAGAAGGCTGGGTCAC
Organism: Myrmecophaga tridactyla; assembly: GCA_004026745.1. Taxonomy (NCBI): domain Eukaryota; kingdom Metazoa; phylum Chordata; class Mammalia; order Pilosa; family Myrmecophagidae; genus Myrmecophaga; species Myrmecophaga tridactyla. Next base: position 15,644 of record PVIY010036238.1, read on the forward strand.
CTGGCTTCCCTGCTCTTTGGGGCTCCAGAGCTTCGGGCACTCGTCCTGTCGGAGGGTCACCAAATGTTACCAAAGGTAGCAGATTCTTTTGCTTGATGCACTAAAATGACCAAGTCCTGAGGCACCGGGGTTTCAAACAGAGAAAGAGTTTATTCTAGGCATATGAGCAGAAGGGCAGATGGCCTGTGGGCACAAAGTCTGTCTCCCCGAACTGCAGTAACCTGCTAGTTTTATAGGGGAAAAGCATGCACAGGGTTTAGGATAATGAACACAGTGGTCCCTGCTGACAGAATTAGAAGTGATCTAATTACCAGACAGGCACAGATTGATTACATGCTTAGTCACAGAACATATGTAAGAAAATGGTGGCATTAATATGATGGCGGACATGATTTTAAGATTAAAACGAAGTACTGATGACTTGTAGGTTAAATTCTAAGCTACTGAGCATGTCAGGTGGGCCCACTTTGGTTAGATCCAGTCTCAGTTATCTTGATAAATTTGGACTTGGGGTGGGTTAATTCTGGACTGACCCAAGACCCTTCACTAGTTGAAAAACTGGATAACTGGGTACAAATGAAGGTTAGTCACAAGGTTTTTACAATCACAGGGTAGAGGATAAGGGCTATACAATCATTATCAGAGATCAAGGCGGCTGGATGACAATTCAGAGATTTCAGAGATTTCCCTCTGTCTACTGCAATATACCAGAGGGCACAAAGGAAAATCTATAGAATGAGTCAGTAATCAAAATCATCCTAAATCCTGACTTCTCAGTTACAGAGCTTGCACATGCCTTTTGGGGGACATGATTCAATGCATACAGCTGGACAAGCTGGCCCTGCTCAAAGACCTTAGCTTAACCTGTCAATAAGGTCATATGTGCCAGACAAAACAATTAGTTTATTTAAAAACAAACGAAGAAGGTGCCAGACTAAATTTGCTGGGTCATTTAATTGAAAGAAAAATTTGATGTAAATGGAGAATCCAGGAGCCCTGTGTTGGTTTAAGTCACTGTGAATTATGGAAACACTCTACGTGAAGAAATCATTATTCTTAAAAAATGCAGTGAGAAGACTAAAAAGCGTTAGATAAATAGGAACCAAAAGTTCTGCCTTACATATATCAAATGTACACAGAAATGTTGATGATCTATATTCACCAGTATTTTTAACCAGGTTTTTCAGGGACTCATGCTAAGTTTCATACTGTAAACATCTTAGTAGCAACACATAAATTAATCCTTATAATTTTACATTTCTTCTGCCCATAATATGTGTTTTAGTTTGTTAAGCTGCTGGAATACAATATACCAGAAATGGAATGACTTTCAAAAAGGGAATATATTAAGTTGCAAGTTTGCAATTTAAAGGCTGTGAAAATGTCAAACTAAGGCATCCAGGGAAAGATACCTTAACTCCAAAGAAGGGGCTGATGAGTTTAGGGGTTTCTCTCTCAGCTGGGAAGGCATATGGTGACATCTGCTAGCTTTCTCTTCTCCTTTCATAAGGCTTCCCTAGAGGCGTTTTCATCCCATATCTCCAAAGGTCTCTGGCTATGTGGGTGCTGAAGCTTCTTCCAAAATGAGGAAGCAACCCCACCTTGAATGGGTAGAGACACATCTCCATGGAAAACATCTAATCAAAAGTTACCACCCATAATTGGGTGGGTCACATCTCTATGGAAATAATAAAAAAGCTCCCACCCAGCAATATTGAATGAGGATTAAAGAACATGGCTTTTCTGGAGAACACAATAGCTTCAAACCAGCACAACATGTTAGTGATTTTTCCCTGAGTACCTCCATCTTCAAATAATTTGACCTATGTCAATAATGGACTCACGTTAAGCTTTCCACGGAACAGTAACCATGCTGATAATGGAAGTCCACTGTGCATTCAAACTATGCAAAAAATGGGAGCAAAATAAATTACAGCATACTACTGAGATAATAATTTTTAAATTTTCAATCATTTCTATCCATTCTTCTTTGTACCTAAACTCTGTTATATATGGGCATTATACTTGCTTTCATATTTCTCATGAACTGTGCTTGCTGTGTGAGGTTTCCCATAGCACTTTCTCCATCCAAGCATCTGTACTTTAGTTATGCTTCATTTGAAATAATGGGCAAGAAGGGAAAGTGAAGGCCAAATGGGAATGGACTTTTCCCTCACCTCTAAAGAAGATATCTCCACAGAAAGCTAGAATCTACAACTTTTCATGTTTCATGCAAAGCATCATTCAGACTCATCATTGGAAATAACATTTTTTATTACTATAAGAATGTGAATGATAGAGAATCTTAGTTCTGAAAAATTGTGAATTTAATTATTATACTTTTATTTTTTAGATATTTCTTGGCTTTGTCATTTTAGTATTTGTAGAATGTCTTCCCTTCCAAATGAATAAGACTTCAAATCAGTCCCAACGTGCATGAACTGAATTAGGAGTTTTGAATTTATATAATCAATAAAGGAGAATACAATTTTAGGTGCAGCCTTGCTCTGAAGGACTTTGAACCCAGTTGCAAGTTTCTGCTTACAAACATGTTTTAGATTCTCGTTTAAGGTAGATGGAGTGCAAAATTATCAAAGACAGAAATTTAGAGGAATGGGATCCTTGGCAATCAATGGAAAGAGGTGAAAACACTACAAAGGAGGAACTCCGTGGGTTCTATGAAGCATCCACAGACCTGGTCTGGGGTTCAGGGTTCCATTCCTGGTCTACAGGCCGACCAGAGTCCGAGCCCCTTGAGAAGGGAGCCTTCGTTTCACTCTAAGGCCATGATTTTCCACCTCTCCAGTTTGACAATGGAAGCCAGCAGAAATGGAATTCTTTTTTTTAAAATCACCTGTTTTGCATCTATTTTGCAACTCAAGGTAATCCAGAACTGGATGTCCCTGTGTGCAGGGTGGCGGGAGGGGAGGGCATCTTCCCACCGCGGCTCGCTCAGAAGGCGCCCTAGGCGGAGTTTACGCCCGTCTGTGGCACTGGCCTTGGGCGGTAGGAGCTGAGCGCTGGCGTGCAGACCTCGGGCTGCGACCAGGCTGCACAAAAGCCTGAGGGACACAGGCCGGGTGTGCAGCACAGTGCACCCCGAGTGGGCAGGGGGTGGAGGAAGCTGCGTGCTGCACCCCGCTACCCCCGCGAGGCCACGAGGCTCCCACTCCCTCCTCCGTAAGGGTAAGGCGGCGAGCATTAAAGCCTGTCCGCAGCCCGCGGGTCTGCCGCGGTTCCTCTAGCATCCCTGTGCGGGTGCCGCGTCAGCTCCCACTCCTCTCCCCGCACTGCCGCCCCTCCAGTGCGTCCCGAATCCTGCAAGCATAGGGGGTACTGAGATATACCACGCAATTGAATGTAGCTCAATGAACATTGATAGCGTGCCTGCTGTTTGGAAGGAGGTATGGGATTTTCAGAAATTCTCTTGGAGAAAGCTATTTCTTGTAAAAACTGCTAGCATAGCTGCATTCACAGACAAAGGCACAGCATTCTGGTGCAGCAACATTGTAACACAGGGGAGAAAAGCTTCACTGTTGCTACAGGCTGTGACAATCACAGAGAAAATGAGCTGTAGGAAATTAGCCAACAGGATTTCAGCAGGAGGTCCAGAAATTATCTATCAAAGATTCAGAGACCTGAGGCAACATTTCACCTCATTTATTCAATTGTTCTGGGCAAGTAAAATGATGATAAAACACCCATAAAGCACCCAGCAACCTGAGTCCCTGCTTTTGACAAGCTTACTGCTAATTGATTGTTTGGTCCCAGTTCTCACTCCAAGAGAAATAGATGACTATTGATTTTAGTTGACTTTACATTAAGTGTATACACTTTTATTTTTGTTTACTTTAGTGAAACCGAAGTCAGATTCTGTTACCCTCAGGAGAAAATGGAGGCATCCTGATGGGCTGCATCCTGTGGCTTTTGAAAGTCAGCAACAAAATAGCAGTTCAATTAACAGTGCCCCAGCTACAGACTGCACAGATGTCAGACCCTGCTGCCTGAGGGGCAACGGAACTCAGCATGGCAGGTGCTTTACAAACAAGAGCACAAACCAATCCACCCCCCCCCCCAGTGGGTGCTCCACTCTCTCCCCACCCAATGTTCCCTTTACCCTTCCTGGTGCCCCTGCACTCAAACACATGTCAGGGGATGGGTTGACTCAGTGGAGGATTTACAAAAGTCTGCCCGCTTGCGATCTGCTTTTCATGCACCGATAGTGCCGTAATCTGGACGTCAGGTTTCAACCACAATTTGCAAGTGACATTTAGTCAACCACCTTTGGGGCTCACCAAGCATTTATTGGAGGTTTACTGTTCCCCCTTGTGCTAGGCCACAGGCAAACAACACCCGATGAGAAGCAGACCCATCCTCAAAATGAGTGAAAAGCACAGACCCTAGGGCTGCTAGAGATGGGCTCGGCCAGCCTGGTCGGGGCAAGTTCCTGGAAAGACGCGCCATTCCCATAGCATCAGAGAGGAGCGCTGTCGGAACAGAAGGGGCTGGGACTTCATCTAGTTCTAATCCTATGAGTCCAAGTGTCAGACGATGTGGCTGAAACAGGGTGAGGAGGCAGGTGCACTTCTAGGAAGAATAGCGCGTGATTTCTTAAACTGGAGAAGAGGGTGGAATTGCAGTAGTGTTAAAAAACGAAACGACTCCCAAATAGAAGGCATGTATTCTGTGAAGACATTGGTGGAGGACTCGAAGCTGAGAAGCGCTGAGCAGGACGCTGGTCTCGGGATAAGAGTACTGGAGCCAAGGGAGCACAATGTCTTGGCCAAAGGCCCTTTCAGTGCCAATCCACTGGACACCTGCCACAGGCAATGCTCAATAAGGTGTTTCACAGATCAGAATAAAAATATGTGGCAAAAACCTATTCTGTCTGAGGGTACACAAACAGTGAGAGGGAAAGTCACCTTCCTCTCTGAAGGAGGTTGGTGTGGGCAATCATGTGGGAAAGTAGAAGGGAGAGGAAGCCAGGAAAGAGAAAAGATGGCCAGGCCCTCGTCAGTGATAGAGAAGGTCAAGGAGGAGGGAACGTGAAATGTCTGAACTGCGCGAAGGAGGACGTGGACTCCATCGAGATGTCATTGTGGAGGTGAACACTGGATAAGTAAAAAATACTTCATATAATCCTTTAGCTGGAAAATGCTTGGTATAGTCTTTAGTAGCTAGAAAAATGCTTTTTTCAATGATCATATTGCTCCAGCAGCCTTAAAGTTATTTTAAGCATGAGGAGCCCTTGTTGAAATAGTTTGCTGTTGGTCTAATTTCAACAACAACGAGAGATGAGCTCTCTGTTCCCACAAGCCCTGCCTTGCTCTGCTCTCTGGGCTGAAACATCACATGAGCTGAGACCAGCGCCTTCTTCCTTTTGAAGGACACGATCACAGGCCGAATGGTCCACAGAGAAAGTAGGGCCTGCAGGTGACAGCACCTGCTGGCCAAGCAAAATGAAGCAAGCAGCTATCATTCAATTTTAATGAATCCCGCGACTTTTACTAAGTTAAAAAAATTTTTTCTGCTTTCTTCTGGACCTCTGTCATTCCTTTGTCTGTTTGGGGAATTAAAAGCCCAAACCCACCTTCCTAGTCTGAACTGGTCTTGGAAAGTTTATCCTCCAGTACTTTGATAACACACCTTCAACAGTCTCACCTTCTCACCAAGATAAAGAGACTTGGTGCAGGATCAGGCAGTCCTGACTGTTTACGAGCATGCTTTTTGACGGTAATAGAAGTCGCAGAGAGAGTCCCTGCGTGTCGGCGGCCACGTGACCTCCCAGAACGAAGGACAGAAGTGCTGAGGTCTTCTACCGCAGCCCTCCCAATTGATTGTGTATGTGTGTTATCAGCTACCTTTGGGAATTTTCAGCTTCCTTTCCACCGAAGAGCTCCCATCCCATTTAGCATTTATTCTAATCCCAAATTTTCACTTGGCTTCTTTTTTAAATAGGCAAACATTTTAACATCATGAAGCATATCACATTTTCCGTGTAAATGTTTTGTAATAAATTAGATATTGTATGGCTGTTAGTTCAATATTCCCCAGGCAGGGTGAATCCTCCGAGCACTTGTCTTGTTTCCACGGTAACAGCCTCTCTGCCCATCCTTTAGCGAGATGCTGGAAGCAGCCAATTGGGTTTGCTCAGTAAAGCTAAGGAAAACTTAGCAAATCTGGGGAGGGAAAAATGTGTGCAGGATTGTAAGTCTGACACTAACTAGGCTAATGAGCAAACAAACACTTATGCAGTTTTTCAGTTGGTTCATTAAGCAGCTCAAAACAATCCGTAAAGGCAGAGAGGCAAGGTTGAAAAACAAAAAAGGATAGCAACTTCTGTAACAAAAAGGTAGGTAGGAGATGCCAGCTAGACTTTCTGGCACCGCAGCTCCCCCCTCCCGCAGCGGCAGGAAGGTGCCCGGTCCCAGCGCAGTGTCCGGCGCGGTCCAGGAGGGCACTGCCTCGGTGCCATGTGCCCCGCACTCCCGCCGCCACGTCCAGGCTGCAAAAGGAGCAGCCAGGGAGCCTTCAACTTCCTGGGAAACCATACCCACTCCGGCTGCGACACAGGGAGAATGAATCGGAAGGCTCGAACTATGATAACTTAGAGAAATACTCTGACTCATTCCGTAAAGGTCATTAGTCTATTTAGAGGGACAGACTTTACTGATGCAGAATCTCTCCACCAAACGATTACCTCTCTGAGGAATTGTCTAACTGGAAAGAAAAAATAAATGTTTAATTGAGATTAAAAAGGGGATAAACTAATCAAAAGATTAGCATATAAAAATTTTTAAGGGGCGATTGCACTGTATACAATTTCTCTGCTTTTAAAGTGCATGCCTTTGAAAAAGTTGAAAGAACAATTGAACAAAATGATTGAACAAACTATCTGGAAAATGAAAAGATAAACATGCTTTAGAAAGGACCTTAAAAATAAGATTTTGAAATAACAACTCTAATATGACCTACAGTTTCTGCTGATCTCTTTTCTACATGGGGACTTGAGAACAAAAGATTTGTATTTCATTCATTCTTAGTTTATATTGCCCTGTGAAAATTCAACAAAGCTCTAAAGGAAAATACTTATGAAAGTAATCTTCAAAGAAAAAGTTTTGAAAATACAACTTTTCTCCTATTTATAAAAATATATATCAGCATATTTGGCAACTGGAAACCTTAACACTTGATTTAATGTATGCTACAAGAAGCAAATATGTTAGGCAGCCTATGTTAATTTTAAATCTCATAATATTCAATATTTAATATTTAACATATAAACTAAGAAATATATACCTCGACTCACTGCTTCAAAACATCTACGAATTTAGCTGGGTCAGCCAACATCACAATATTCCTTTGATCCCAAATTAAATGATTGATTCCAGATATGTTACCACTGTCTAGCCGAAGACTCATGTCGATAGTAAACATTAAATAACTATTTGTTGAGTTAATTCACTAATGAGGACCCCAAATCATCACTGTGTTTAAATTTTCCACTGGGCAGCAATGTGAGACGATGAGCACAACCTCAGCTCCCCCTAAATTACCCATCCTTACGTAAAGGGCCCCTTCTCCTGCTGTGACGGCATTCTCTCCTTGCCACCTGAACTCCTCGCAGACTCTTCTTGACTTCCCTGCAGTTGTGGAATCCATGTGCATTTCTATTTCTGTAATTGCAGCCTCACGGCTTTGCTGGTCAGACTCACCTTGATCTGCCTAGATCACATGCAGCAAAGCAACCAACTCAGCAAACCCCACCTCCGTGTCCACGGCTGCTGGCGGGAGTTTGAATGGGGCCTCTACCCTAACGGATTGGGACAAGTAACAACTACACACATGAAGAACAACACACGATGAACTATTGAATGAGAGCAATCAGTGATACAGAACCAAAAATCCGTTGGCGGCTCAGGAAAGGGCAATGGCACAGAATGAATGGGCACTCAGCAGGTGGAGAGATGCGGGGAAACGAATGTTTGTTGAGCAGTAGTTTTTCATCAGACTCCTTGCTGGGGGAATTCACATACAGCATTTCAAATATTTCTCACATCAAAACCCTGGGATAGATCTTTCATAATTTTAGATGATTTGAGGTCCAGCAAGGTTGCAAAACTCGCCTGGGATCCTATAGCTGCCGGGTGCTTGAGCAGCCTTTCTAAGTCAAATTCGTCCACTTCCATTCCCAGCAGGAGGGGTAGGAGGGGGTCTGAGGGCCCTAGGTAACAGCAGGCACAGGTGTGCCTGGCAGACAGTAATTGCAGCAGTCAGTCCGAGCAGAGCATCTCGGGAGACCCCATGGGAAACTGCCTTTTCCAGGCTGGGTGGCCTGGCTGCAGGACTCTCACCGCCTTGCCCTCTCCACCCACCAGTCGCCTGTCCTTCCAGCCCCCCAGGAAGCAAGCTCCTTCCCCCACCTGCCCGGAACACTGCCCCAGCTTGCTTCCTGGCCCCTATTTTCCACATTTCCTCCTCAGAGAGGTTTTCCTAACTATTGAAAGGAGCCTTTCCCAACCCCGATATTCTGTTTCACAGATGCACGTTCTTTCTTTCAGTGATCTTGTTTTCTTTCTTGAAGTTTAGCCTAGGCAGGACTATGCCTGGCTCATAGATCTCAGTCAAAAGATAACTGTTGAGCCAATGAAAGAATTAATGAATAAATGACTTTAGTTTTTTGATTTTGGTTTTAGCATCACCCAATAAACTAAAAAGAGTGTCCATTGCTATTGCTTCATGTCCAGTGCTAACTAAAGGGTGAATCTGAGACGTCTGTTTAGGAGTGACAGGGATTCACTGGTGAGAGGCCACATCAGATGGCCGATGAAAAAAAAGAACTTGTAACATGGGGAGAAATCAGAATGCAAGAAAGCAAGGTGCCCTGTTGGGAGGTGCCACCGCCATCCGATGCGCTGAGCGCGTGGTAAGCAGCCGTTGCTGTTCTGTTCGGATACTGCCGACCCTCAGTCTTGGAGTTTTACAACAAAGAGGTGCCCGTTTCTGGGTCCCTGGAGCTTGGGCTCCCCTCTGGACTCTCGGTCAGCATGGGACTCGGTCAGGATGTCTCATCTACTCTCGGAGCCTTGAACCCTCACCTGTGGGTACCCCAGGGCCTTTCCCTAAGGGCTGCACCCCATTAACAACAGCTCCCCAGAAGCGCATGTGCAGAGGGGGGTGGGGCTCCCGGGAGGAACGTCTGGGTGGAATCATGGGGTGAAGAGCAGCTTTTAGATCTTCTGTCCCTTCCACATTTTGCCTATGGGAAAAATAGCATTTTCATTTTAAAAAATAGTGATAAAGCAGCGTGACCCTGGAGCTCACTGGTTGAGAAGATGAGCCACCTTAGGGCAATGCCTTAGAGCTGCTCCTGGGAGCGAGTGAGAGAGCACACTGCACACCTGCTGTCCTGGCCCGGGCCAGGTCCAGTGGAGGCTGCAGGGGGCTGGTTAGAATGGAGGCGCAGCATTTAGTGAGCAAGTACTATGTCAGGCCATGTTTTACATGGAGCATCCCATTCAATCCTCCCCACAGTCTACAAGGGGATTCTCGGTATCCCCATTTGACAACAAGGAGAACAAAACCAGGAGAAGTGAAGTGGCTATACTGGCCCTGCATTCAGTTCAACTTTCAAAAAACTGCGATTTCAGTCCAGACCCTTCTCTCTTCATTTATGCAACATTATTAAATGTGCACCCTGGCCCAGCACCATCTCAGCCATGGGAAGCATGTGGAAGGATCAAGAACAGATTCTGCCCCACATACTCCCTGTCATGGTTAGGGACATGTGTCAACTTGGCCAAGTTGTGGTACCTGTTTATCTGATTGGGCAAGCGCTGGTCTGTCTGTTGCAATGAGGACATTTCATAGGATTAGGTCATGATCACGTCAGCTGCATCCACAGCTGATTCCATTTGTAATCAGCCAAAGGGGAGTGTCTTCTGCAATTAGTGATGCTAAATCTAAT
>PVIY010036239.1:0-25612 GCA_004026745.1 Myrmecophaga tridactyla
GAGTCCACCAGCCAGCGACCTTTGGAGATGAAGAAGGAAAATGCCTCCTGGGGAACTTCGTGAAACAGGAAGCCAGGAGAGGAAGCTAGCAGATGACGCTGTGTTCGCCATGTGCCTTTCCAGATGAGAGAGGAACCCTGAACTTCATCAGCCTTCTTGAACCAAGGTATCTATCCCTGGATGTCTTTGGTTGGACATTTCTATAGACTTGTTTTAATTGGGACATTTTCTCAGCCTTAGAACTGTAAACTAGCAACTCATTAAATTCCTTTTTTTAAAAGCCATTCAGTTTCTGGTATATTGCATTCTGGCAGCTAGCAAACTAGAACATTCATTTATTCAACAAACACTTGAACATCCGTTTTATGTGCTAGGAAAATAGTGGTGAGCAAAACAGAAACAATACCTCCCCTATAGAACTTATAGTCTGATAGGGTGATGGACATTAATTAAATGATTGCAAATATCACAAATGAAATGTATGATTCAAAACTGAAACGTGTCTTGAAAGAAAGCTATGAGGATTCATGTGTCCCATCTCCCAAAGTTCGCACATAATTTAATAATTTGCTGTCATCTCCAATTCAAATCCACTATCCTTCTTCCTTGTAATCCATGATATTTGTTGAAGATGTAAAATGACATTGTTTCTTTGGCTCCGCAGGAAATTTGGCCATTCTCCAGCTATCTTTTGTGTCATTAATCTACCCCCCCCTCCATCTCTGAAGCCATTTGATATTACAACCTTTTCTTCACACTTTTTGTCATATGGCTCTTTACCATCAACTATTTGTGCTCCTTTGATTTTTGGAGTCAATTTTTTGCTGGAGCAGTGAGTGACACATCTCCTAATTTCATTTATCTCTGTTTTCCAACAGTGCTATTGCATAATGGCTATGTCATTCTGTTCTGCTCTCTCTGAATCTCTCTCATTCTCTCTCATTCTCTCAGATCAGAAACTGTGTGTGTGTGTGTGCATGCTGTTTGTTTTTAGCTTGGAATGGACAGGGACTGGGGAAGGTGGCCTCATTCCAACAATAGAGAATGTATTATGTAAAAAATGGAATTTTCAGCATGTGAAAATTATAAAACCATATTTCTGAAGACAATTTAATGACCTGCAATCTAATATAGTGTTATGTGAAAGAGCATTTTGACCCCAATTTTGTAAATATCATGTATTTATATATATGCATTGGAAAAAGATATCAAAAAGTTAATAGGTAGTTTTCTTTGGCTGATGGAATGTTCATTTTCCTATTCTTCCATATTTTTAAAGGAAAGGGAGTGTATGTATTTTGAGCAAAGTATATCACAATTCATAGCCATAACTCTTTTGTCACGGATCTTATTGATATTGCATCCCTGCTACTACCAATCAGGTGTGCAAGAAACTGTATCAAGATCTGCAAAGTCTTCTTGTTCCCTTTTATAATTATTATTTTAAATTCTTAACTGCAGCAGTGCAAGAAAGTCCAAATGTTTGAAGCATAAAATTCATAGTTACTGTAGAATTCATGTTTCACAAGCTCTCCAAGGCTATGTCAAAAATTATGCACTTTGTGTTGTAGCTAAACTGCCTTCTGTATTTACATTTTATTTGTTAGATAAAGTCAAATATCAGCTTTATGGCTAAGAGTATTAATTAATTTACCTAATGACAAAGGTGATCTTAAGTTTATATGAAAGTCAGCTCTAGGAAAAATTGAGAAGTAGATGGTGTGTTTGTGTGTATATGTATGTTTAGTCCTTAGAGATCCCATGTTCTGGGAAAAATGGAGGGTGCATTTTGAGGTGGTTGTTTTTAGATTTTCCCTGATATTATTTTGGAAACTGTTTTGGGACTTCTTTTAGTTTGCTAAATGCTGTCTGAATGCAATAAACCATAGATGGATCAGATTTTATAAAGGGGATTTATTAGATTGCAAGTTTACAGTTCTAAGATCTTAAAAATGTCCAAACTGAGGCATCCAGAGAAAGATACTTTGACTCCAAAAAAAGGGGCAGATGGCATCCAGGTTTCCATCTGCTAGTCCCTGTACCCGGTTCTGTTTGCTTCCAGCTTCTGATTCCAGTGGCTTCCTTCTAAGTAACTGTGGGCCTTCACTTAGTTTCTTCAGGGCAAAACTCTGGGTTCTGGCTTGCTTAGCATCTTATGGGAAGGTCCATGGAGGCATCTGTTGGGCTCTGCATCTCCAAATGTTCGTGTCTAGGCATGTGCTCTCTCTGTCAGCACTCCAAGCATCTCTAGTTGTCTGCATCTATGTCAGCTCTGAACTTTCTCCAAAATATTTCCCCTTTTAAAGGACTCCAGTAAATTAATCAAAGACACACCTTAAATGGGCAGAGTCACATCTCCATCTAATCAAAAGGCCACAATATTGACTCAGGATTAAAGGACATGGCTTTTCTGGGTACACAACAGTTTCAGTCCAGCACACGTTGCTAGCTTTGAAAAATGTAAGAATAAATAGCATTTAAAATTTGTTATTCATATATTTTACTTGGTGTTAACTTACTATAAAATAGTTTCAGAAACCTATGGAGTAAGAAAATTTTATCACAAAACTATTTGTAATTGTTGAAATATAATTCTTATCTTCTGAGAACAAGCAAGACAATATTACTCTAATAAAAAAACCACTACCAAAATTCTAATCATCAGACTTCTGTGACCCTAATCCTGTTGTAGTTTGTTAGCTGCCAGAATTCAATATACCAGAAATGGAAAGGCTTTTAAAAGGACGAATTTAATATGTAGCTAGTTTATAGCTCTAAGACTGAGAAAATGTCCCAATTAAAGCAAGACTATAAAAATGTCCAAATTAAGGCACCAAGAAGAGGTTACCCTCACTCAAGAAAGGCCGATGGTTTAGTATTTCTCTCTCAACTGGAAAGGCACATGGCAAGCATGGTGACAGTCTGCCAACTTTCTCTCCTGACTTCTTGTTTTAAGACCTTCTTCATCTCCAAAGGTTGCTGCTGGTGGACTCTGTTGTTCTCTTGGCCTCATGGCTTTGCTCGGCTCTGCTGTGGCTTTCTCATGGCTCTAAAAAAAGGGAGACTCTCCAAAATGTTTCCTCTTTTAAAGGATTAATGGATGGAGTCACAATTCCATTGAAGCTATCTGATCAAAAGTTACCACCCACAATTAGGTGGGTCACATCTCCATGGGAACAATCAGAATGCTTCTAGCCAGCAATATTGAATGAGGATTAAAGGACATGGCTTTTCTGGGGTCCATCACAGATTCAAACCAGCACACTAACCAAGGTCTCTGGATCTTCATTTACTACTCTAAAAAGTGAAGGAACTGAGTCAGATGATCACTGAAGTGCCTCACAGTTCTTAAAACAAAAAGCCTGTTTGCTTGGACATGGAAGGTTTTGTCAGGAATAAAGAAGGGATTTGATGACTTCTTTGCCTCACCTTGTTCACTTTTGAGCTAGAGGTTGAGTAGGAAGGTCCTATTCTTCAAACTGTATTTCAAAGGATTTGAAGTGAAGTTAATAAGTTTTCTATTTAATTCCTCTAAAAATTTTAGGAAGAACTTGAAATAGGGAGGGGGGGGAAAGGGACTTATTCTGAGAGGCCTCAAAGAGCAGATAAGAGTAAGCAAATGAAAGTTACTGGGAAGAATATTTAAACTCAACAAGAGGAAGAGATTTCTAAAATTCAAGCTGCCTGGAAGTAGGGCTCCTTCAGGTCATACAATTCTTTGTCTCTGGACAGGCAGATAAAAAAGAGGCCAGACCTCTTACCAGTTGTGGTAGTTAGGTTCAGTTGTCAACTTGGCCAGGTGAAGGCACCTAGTTCTGTTGCTGTGGACATGAGTCAATGGTACGTGAACCTCATCTGTTGCTCATTACATCCGCAGTGGGCTAGGAGGCGTGCCTGCTGCAATGAATGACGTTTGACTTAATTGGCTGGTGCTTACATGACAGAGCGCAATGTAGCACAGCCCAAGCAGCTCAGCATACCTCATCTCAGCACTCGCAGCTCAGCCCAGGCCTTTGGCAATGCAGAAAGAAATCACCCCGGGGAAAGTTGTTGGAACCCAGAGGCCTGGAGAGAAGGCCAACAGAGATCACCCTGTGCCTTTTCACATAAGAAAGAACCTCAGTTGAAAGTCAGCTGCCTTTCCTCTGAAGAACTAATGAAATAAATCCCCTTTTTAAAAAACCCAATCCACCTCTGGTGTGTTGCATTCCGGCAGCTAGCAAACTAGAACACCAGCGATGTTTGCAGTCACTGAGGTTTGGATATATCTCAGATACCAGGTCATGCCAGGTGCCTCAAGATCCTGATTTTTAGGGCCTAGGAGTCTTTGATGTGATGTTGACAAAGCGCTTTGAGAAATAGCAGAATGTAGAGTTTCTTCAAGTGTTTGGACAAGGAATGAGTCTGATATTTGCGCAACTCAGTCTCAGCAGCCTCTTGTTTCTCTCTCCTGCTCCAGACTGTTTCATCTTCTGTATTATGAAAAATAACATGGTTATAGTTGGAAATAAGTTCACCAAAACAAGATATAAGATACATGGGAGAGAGTAGCAAGGATTGTTTTCATCCCATTACTAGAGGGGTTTGGCTAAGGCCTGAGGAGGGAATGTAAAGAGTCTTCTGTAGGACTAATCATGGAAAACTGGGTCCTCAGTTTGCCATAAGAGTGTGCTCAGACCTGTTGACCTTCCTTTTTCCCATTAAACATGAAAGCAGAAGAGGAAATAAGATAAGCAAAACATTTATTTAGCAGGAAGGTGATTACAAACATAAAAATAAATCCAACTGAGCTGAAAAAGAACAGACTCAAAATGCCTGGTAAAGTTCTCTGCCTAAAAGAAAACACAAATTACCACCACCCAACATGACACAACAGGAGAAAACGTCTTACCGAGCAGATTGACTCTTAATTGGAACATCTGAAGGGGAAGATTGCAGGTGAAACCATTGGTTGAAGTCTCTACCAGCGCAGAGGGGTCCGAAAGTCCCTGGGGACAAACGCTTCTATTGCTTGCAGGAAGGAACTCATTCATCATTTTGGACAGTGGCTCTTTCATTCCTCAGGGCAAAAGCTTTCCTACATTCTTGATTCCAGTCACATGCCATCTTATTGTAAATCGAATCAGTATACTTTGAAGGGAGCAATCTTAAAATGCCAAGCACAACTTTTCTATATCCAAACTGAATTAATGTTAAAAGAGCTTTACTCGAGAAATGTCCATGCAAAAGAGAAATCTATCTTATATGGAAAAAAATGAACTTTTTTTCCAAATTTTTTTATTTATACCTAAATTAATCAACTATAGTGAATGTATAAAGTCAGTAAATATGAGCTCCAGCTTTAAAGAAAGGCTGGAGTGGTTTGCAGTTCTAGAGTTCTGTGTCTCTGATTGTCGTATTGTTCAATTTTACATTAGAAATTTTTGTAATTATTTCTACGTCTATTGATTCAATATCCAGCTGCATTTTAGAGAAAGATGGAGAAAAACAGAGAATTACGAAGATATTTTTGTCTATTCTATTGACTGAAAAGAAAAAACTGTAAAAATATAGAGGCAAAAATGTATTTGCTTCTCAGTAGATTAATTTTTAATATTGCTGACCAATTATTCTAACACAGAAGCAAAATAAAGGGTGTGCTGGGGGAAGTCTGCTTGCCTTTATGAGAAAACAACATAAAAGAAACACATCATGTTAATAAAGCACTTGTGGATGCATGCAAAGTTTAAGAGATAAAAGGGATTTTAGAGGTAATAGAGTGCACATAAAGGAAACAAATGTTTGCTTAAGAAACATCTGAAATTCAGAACTGTGTGTAAAAGAAAATTAAAACACCCTTAATTATACCTCCTAAAGACAATCTTGTTTAACATTTTGGTGCATTTCCTCCCTGTCTGTCTATTTACCATTTTAAAAATCAAAACTGAGATTACATTGCAACCCTTTTTACTTTAAATTGTGTTGTTATGTAATATATAGGGTGGTTAAATAACGTCCCCAAAGCACTGATAAAATCATCATCAAATTTCAATTTTTAAATGTTTGTCATGTGCCAAGTTGTATGCAAACTACAATGCATGTATTACCTCATGCAATCCTCAGGCAAACCCAAGGCAACTTTATTATTATTATTTTTTAACAAATGGGGTAACTGAGGCTAAGGGAGGTTAAGAAACTTGCCCAAAGCTAAGAAATGGTGGAGTTATAACTTGAGCCCTGATGTGTCTGACTGTAACACAAATATGATTATGACATACTATTTTACATTAGAAATGTAAAAAAAGTGTAATTTTTCTTACTTGTCAGGAGATCAAGCAACTTCGTTTAGAAGCTTTGACTGAATAAATCACCACAACAGCTATGTGAATTGCATCTTTCCTGAGAGCAAATTATACTCTAGTCATCAAGATTTTCAGTTTGTATTTTTTTTCACAGCTCTGAGTATTAAAAGGGCAGTGTTTGTCTCTGTTCTTGGGGAATACTCTAAGCCTACCTTAAAACCATATAAGGAAATCCAAATAATAGTACATCTGCTTCCTTTTCATAATAATGTTATTTTGACTCACTGTGCTGGTTTGAAACTGTTATGTACCCCCAGAAAAGCCATGTTCTTTTGATCCACATTTTTGAGTGGAAACTTTCAATATAGAGATATAACCCCACCCATTCAAAGTGGGTTTTAATCCACTCACTGGATTAATCCATTCCCTTTAAGAGGGAGACATTTTGGAGAAAGCACAGAGGCTTGGAGGCAGAAAATGCCCCAGGAGATGCTAAGCTAAGAGATGAAATCCAGAGTTTGCTCCAGAGAAGCTAATAGAGGACCCACAAATACTTAGAGAAAGAAAATTCCTCAGGGGAAGGCAGAAGGACCCACAGACTCTGGGAGAGTCATTTTGGAAATCAACCCAGGAGAGAAGGACCAGCAGAGGTCACCATGTGTCTTTCCATGTGACAGAGAACCCCCCCGGGTGCAATCAGCCTATCTTAAGTGAAGGTGTCCTCTTGTTGATGTCTTAATTTGGACATTTTCATGACCTTAGAACTGTAAATTTGTGACCTAATAAATCCCTTTTGTAGAAGCCAATCCAGGGCAGGCCACGGTGGCTCTGCAGGCAGAATTCTCACCTGCCATCCCATAGAACCGGGTTCGTTTCCTGGTGCCTGCCCATGCAAAAATAAACAAAAAAAAAAGCCAGTTCATTTCTGGTATATTGCATTCCAGCAGCATTAGAAAACCAAGACACCCAATATAAAGTGTTGCTTTGTATTTTGGCACTTACTATATGCTACATTATGTTGTTACTTTGCTCACTACCTGTGAGACCTGATTCCTAAGTTTTAAGTACCTTATGTATATTATATCATTTCTTGCATTCCAGAGTCTAGCACATCATCTTGCAAAAATATTTAATATTTGTTTACAGTATAAATTATGGTGATTATGTTTAGTGTAGCATTACTTAAATACTAGGCACTTAAATACTAGATCATAGTCCTGTTAAATTAATTAGCCTTATAGACACTGTGACAGAGACAATGCTATGTGGTCACTAAAGCAGGCTCACTTTCCTCCTGGGCACACAAGGACACTACATGGCCACGTATCCCTTGAAATTAAGTAGGACCAATAGAATATGGGCAGAAGGGATGAATGCCTACCCAGTCTGGCCCACTATGTCTTGAAAACTCTTTACATATCCATACGTATAGATTTGCCTCATTTTTTTAAACTGCTGTGTATATAAAACTTTTTATTGTATTATATAACATATATACAAAGCAAAGAAAGAAGAAAGCAATAATTTTCAAAGTGCATCTCAGTGAGTAGTTACAGAACAAATCCCTGTGCCTGTCATGGGCTACCATCTCAGATTTTTCATTCTAGCTTCTCCAAAACACTAGAGGCTAAAAGGCGTATTAATGCAGTGATTCAGCAGCCGTACTCAGCTATCAAATACCACTCTCTCCTGCCATACCTCCTCTTTCTCTCCTAATCCTTCTCCCAATGCACAGGGATCTCTGGGGAATGCCTGTCCTGACCCTCTCATGCTGAGAAGGGGTGTCCTCACTACAGAACAAGGGATGTAACCAATGGATAATCCCAGAGAGGCTGGTTCCTTTGAGTTTCACGATTTATCTGACCTAGGAACCCCCTGGGAAGTGTATGTTCTAGGAAGGCAAACCTAGTGCATGAAACTTTATAGAGTCCCAGTTCAAGCCCCAGGTTCTCTCAAGAGACAACGGGAGTGAGGTTGATTGGAGTCTTAGCAAACCAGGGCAATCAGCACTATCTAACTGAAGTCTGCACAAGAACAGCTTCCTGACTCCACTCGATCTTTCCTGAACACTGATGCCCTACTTTATTATACCTCCCCACCTCCCTCAGGTGAGGAAGGCGCCATGGATCGATGCCACGGTGCCAGGGTCTGACTCATTCCCAGGAACCATGCCCTACTATGTCAGGGAGACCCTCACCGCTGAATGGCCTGTACCATATAGTGGGGAGGGCAACGATCCCCTTTGCAGAGTTGGGCCCAGAGAGAGAGGCCACATCCGAGTAACAAAGAGGCTTCTGGAAGCAACTCTTGGGCCTTGGCATGGGCAGCCTAAGTTTCTCCCCTGCAGAAACAGGCTTCAGAAGAGTAAGCCTCAAAATCAAGGGTCTGGCCCATTTTCTTGGGAGTCCCCGTAACCATTCTTCTTTTGATAGAGAGTTAAACTTTTTCTGAATTTTCATTATTTCAAACTGCCATGGTGAAAATCACTGTAATCGCCTGTTTACGTCCATGTATGAACATTCCTTCAGGTTCAAAAGTGGAATAGCTGCAACAAAGGATATTTATAATGCATTTAAGAATACCACCAATGGCCTTCCACAAAAGCTCCACCAATTTATTGTCCAACTACAATGTGTGACAATGCCCCATTTCAAACTCTGGCCAGTAAAAGTCTTTTTAAATTTTTTGCTTTTTTCTAGATTCTCATCGTTCTTTTGATTGGCATTTTCCTAATTTGGGGGGAAGTTGAACAACTTTTCACCATTTATAGCTTTTCTGGCCTTTTGCACAGTGGTTTCTGGGGGTGTATTTTACTATGAAAGATTTCTCCTTACATGATTATAAATATATTATGCTCCATTTTCTTACAATGCTTTTACGATATTTTTATTGCTTTGGTGTAAGATAAGGAATTTGGTCAACCCTGTAGAATGTCTCATTCAGTAATCTTTCCAACCTCTTCCCGGATTCCCATTTATCTAGGGTGTTTGGATATGAGTCTTGTTTGACCAATCAGAGGTACTTACAAGAGACTTTTATTTGAGCTGAGTTACTCTGGGAGAAAGGAAGGGCATGGAAAATCCATTTTGCAACATGTGTCTTAGTTTGTCAGAGCTGCCGTGATTGGCATAATCACACACACTGCTTGGCTTAATAACAAGAATTTATTGCCTCACAGTTTGGGAAGCTAGAAGTCAAAATCTAGGAGTCAGCAAGTCCATGCTTTCTTCCCAAAGTCTCTAGCATTCTGGTGCTGATTTGGTGCAATCCTTTGGGTTCTTTGGCTCACATCTCTGTCTCCCACCACATGGCCATTTCTTTCTCCGTGTGTCTGCTCTTCTCATTTCCATCAACTTATGGCTTCCTTCTGTTGCTTTCTTTGACTGACTGTGTCTGAATTTCCTCTTTTTATAAGACCTCCATCCATACAGATTAAGACCCACCCTGATTCCATTTGGCCACATGTTAGCTAATAACATCTTCTTCAAATGTTCCTATTTACAAATGGGTTCACACCAACAAGGGTGTGGATTAAGACTTGAACATGTCTTTTGTTATGTACATGATTTAATCCCCATGTGCCATTACTTAATGTTTTGTTTTTAGTTTTTGCAAATATCTTTCATGTTTGGCTTAATAAAAGAAAACTGGATCCTCATCTCTGCATCTGCATTTAATCTGTTGTGACATGTCATTTTGGTTGAAATATATGCAAAACTTTTGCCTCATATGATAGTAGTTGGAGAAGGAAAGTATTTTAATAGCCATTTCAGACCACAGTGAATAGTCTTCATTGTTACTCTGCCACAATTTGGTAAGTAGTAGTTTCTTAGAAGTGAGTTATAATATGGAATCTGAAACCTTATCAATGAGATTTTTGTACTCTGAGCCATTAAAATCCATTGATCTGGCTTGCACTCTGAATAGATCCTTTCTCGTGGCATGACTTTGTAATATGATGCAAGCATTGCTTATTTGGAAAATATTGGTTCATAGCAATATGCCAATCTTCCAAATGTTGACACATGTATTATACAAAATCAAAAAAGCTTGCCAGCTTCCCATTGCTTAAAGGCCCTTCTGATGACATGAGTGGTGATATTAATGGATGTGATGTTTTAAAGGATCCCTCTGGCTATTGTGTGGTGAAATGACTACAGGAAAGAGTAATGGGTGCTCAATATCCACTCCAACCTCTATCTAATCTCCTGCCCAGATTCCTGTTTAGCTACCACCAATCAGACACACTTACATAAGATGGAGTAAGGTAAAGGCCATGAATTGGCTGTTTCTTCTATTTTCTGCTGGGAAGTAGCATTGCCAGGGGACATGACTTCTCCTGATCTTGGTGGCTTGCTGGTAAGGCAGAGGAAGGGGAGGGGAGGGTGAAAGGAAGGGGAGGGGAGTGAAGAAGGAAAGGGGATGAGGGGTAGGGAAGAGACAAGAAGGAAATGTAGTGTTGGCACTCCACTTGCTGTACCAAACTGTGGATACTCTGTTCGTTATGTGAAACTGTCAATCAGAAAGAGAGATACCTCTTACCATGTCCAGGGGAGGAGTTCACACCTCATGGAAGGTAGTAAAGGGCATAACAGTGCCTCTCCAGGGATAGCCACCGTCCTAGAGACCCACTGTCTCTAGGGTCTCAACCCATTCCAGGATTGGCAGGTATCAGAGGCAGCAGCAAAAGTACAGCTCACACAGGCACGGGGTAGAACAGCGCTTTATTCACATGGAGAAGAGATGCTCTAGGTCAGCTTCAGTAATGGGCATCATTTTCCCGTGGCCAGCCATCTCAATCCACCGGCTGATGCAGGGACGTGTTATGTGTACCACCCTCTTGTGCCACAAAATAAAGACTGTTACTCTCCACCACCACCACCACCACTCACCACCTGGAGCAGACACAGCAGTAGGGTTGGACCAGGTGGCATAAAACTTAGCCCTTGGTCTAGGAGTGTTCACATGGGCCCATGGCAAAAGTGGGCAGCAGGCACAGGCACACCATTATCTGCTAGGGAGTGAATTTCAGCATCTGCCCTAGGTGCCAGGCCTAGATATTGGGTCTTGAGTACAGGGTTTATTTGTGAATCCCAGGGAAAGGCTGTGGGCTGCACTCAGCTTCCACAGGTAGCAAAGCTAAGCTTTTGACATCTTGGAAGAGGAAGATGGCTCAGCTAAAGAGACAGAGAAAAGGAGCAGCGGTGAGATATTGCCAGTGTCCTCCAGCCAGAGACCACCAGGATACCCCTGTAATCGAACAAGCTGGGTTTATTACTGTTTATCATGGAAAAAGAACACACACCATGGGGGATCATAGGAGGGCGGGGTTCTCAATAAAAGTATATTAGAAAGGGCTTATTCTAGGATTTAGGCTTGTGTTAGAGGATTTGGGAGAGGGTTCAGGGAAGCAGAGGTTTGTCCTGGTTTGAATATTTGTCAGGAAGAAGGGAGGATGCTTAATTAATCTTATCCAGAAGAAGAGCAGATTAGAGTGAGCCTACATCAGTAATTAGTAAGGAAGCATTGATGTCTCTTATTAGGCAGGATAGGAGAACCTTTGGCATTCTGTGGTTTTGACAATGTTCCTATATATATCTATGTCGAGACAAGAGCGTGAAAGCTGTCTTGTTTTTGTTTTGATCAATAAAGGTCACAGACCAGTTTTGTCTGATGCTGATGTGCTGTGAAATTGTTTTTGTTCACAAGGACAACAGCGTGGCTCAGCTGTGAGAGCCGGGGCAGCTCCTAGCAACCCCTGTCACTATCAGGTCAGCTCTGGGATGTCGGGGTTGCTTTTCTCTATCTCAGGGAAAAGCCAAGAAATCAAATGATTCAAGAAGGGAAGGGTGACCAGTTGTTTAAAACGTTCCTAAGTGGTCTTGTTGGATCGAATCCAGAAGTTCCAAACTTGGTAACACTGAATTTTTTTGGTAACCTTCACAAGAAATCTGGAAAATTAATTGAAATAAAACCTAAACAAAACTGAGTTTCTGTTTCAGTTTTTTTTTCTTTTGTATGCTATATCGTGGGTGTCACATTTCATTCTTTTTCAGCGTGAGTATCCCCTTATTACAGCACCATTTGTTGAATGCTTTTGTTTGGTTTTTCATTTGTTTGTTTGGGAAGAGCACGGGCCAGGAATCCAACCCGAGTCTCCTGCATGGGAGGTGAGAATTCTACCACTGAGCTATCCTCACACCCCCTCAGCTGTTTTTTTTTTAACTGGCTGTTCAAGCATGGAAAAGTTAATGACTTTTCTGAATCTTAGCTTTTCTATTTGTAAAATGAAGGGGTTGAACTTGATTCCTACGTCCCCTGAGGAGATAGCATAGTCCAGAGTCTGTATTACAGAACAGAGTTTCTCACACTTGAGTGAGAATCAGAATCCCCTGGAAGGCTTCTTAAAAGATGGGTTGCTTGCCCCAGATGTTTTGATTCAGTAGGTTTGCCGAGAGCTGTGTGTGCTGAGAATTTGCATTTCTAGCAAGTTCCCAAGTGCTTCTGCTAGTGCTGGGGCAAAGACTACATTTGTAAACTACTGGTATTGATGGAAGAAAAATGAACTTGGGGTCATAACCATATAGATCTGATTTCTGATTTCAAATCTGGTTCCATTTCTGAGCTGTGAGATCTTGAGGAAGTCACTAAAACGCTTGGACTCTCTCAATTACTCCAACTCTGTGAAACTCAACAGCGGCTCTTCCCTGGTGCTCTGTCCCTGGTAACCTCTGTTCTCAGTCCTTGCTCTCTTAGAAGCAAGACTTAGCATTTGTCCACAAAGGAAATCCACCGTAGGTGTCACGGAAATAGTTTTGTGTATGTGGCAGGGGAAAGGGGAATGAAAAAATTGGTCTATATTGCAAACATTTCGCAAATAACTTGTTTGTTTTTAAATATTTTTATTGAGAAATCTTCACACATATATTCCATATATGGTGTACAAACAGTGGCGCACATAAATTATCATCACCTACTTGTGTATTCATCACCATGATCATTTTTTTGAACATTGCATCACTCCAAAAAAGAAACAAAAAGAAAAAACTCATACGTACCATACTCCCTACCCCTCCCTTTCATTGACCACTAGAATTTCCATCTACCCAATTTATTTTACCCTTTGTCCACCCATATTATTTATTTATTTAATCTATATTTTCTTACTCATCTGTCCATACCCTGGATAAAAGGAGCATCAGACACAAGGTTTTCACAATCCCACAGTCACTACTTGTTTGTCTTAATCCTATAGATGTTTTATTCCCTCCTGATGTCTTTCCTCAATGTCCTGCCTCTGGCCTGCTTCCTTTGGGTTGTTCCTCACACAGGGATGGCCTTCTTTTCCCCACTTTGAGTTCTCTCTCTTTTTTATCTTTTCAGTCTCCCCACCCCCAACTCTCTTAAGCAAAGTCCTTTATCTCTAGCATCTCCAAACTCATCATTACAACACTTCTCCCCCCCATGTAAGGATCAACCTACCAGATTCTTAGAATCTACACTATTTAGATGAATACTTGAGGTTTGATAAATGGCAAAAACATCTTTCTTGCATCATATAATGAGTTAGTAAGATTGTCTACTCTTATGAGTGTTTGGTGGATTAAATAAGATATCAAATGTGATGTGCTAGGCATGGTACATAATGTGTGAATGATAAAAACCAGTTCCTGTTCTTTTCTGTGTTAAGGAATGATTCTAGCACAGCCCTCCACCTTCCCACGGGACCCACAAATACATCCTGTGCTCAGTATGCTCAGGACCATATATGTCCCTGGGAGAGATAAAACAGCCTCCTGGTACATCAAAGGACTGCTGGTACATTTCTTCCCCTATTGCCCCTTTGCATATGCAAATATTCGCTGAAGACCTTCTAATTAAGGTGGGCTTGCTTCTTGGTATCTGTCTCACATCCTGTTGGTCTAATCTGTCTCTGGCTGAGAGGGGGTGGGGTTCCTCCACTATGGCACACACACACACACACACATATACACACATATACACACACTCACACACACACACAGAATATCTCCCTGCATTGGCCATGGATCGAGAGCCCCTGACTATGGGGAACTGATGGTCATCAGTGAAGCTGACTTTGCTATCTCTTCTCTAGGTGAGTAAAATGTTCCATAAGTGCTGTGTGAATCCTGCTGCTGTTGGCCACTCTGACACCTGTATTGGTGTCTCTGTCTTTCTGGCTGTGATTTTCCTTACTTTCAGATTTTAATTGTTGTCATCTATGATTTTATGTTTTAAGACCAATCTCAGAAAATTGGCGGTAACTCACGACTGATGACCACTTCCAAATGCTCAGTCTTTGTGTCTACTCTTGCTGGTGCCCCTTGCCTTTCGTGCACACCAACTGACATATGTCTGGGCTCAGTATATGTTGGCTGATAAGAACTCGCAACTAGGTTCTGATAACTTACATTGGTTGCTTTGGAAGCCAAGCATAAGGGAATATGCTGGTGGATTATAGCCCAATAAAGAAGATCTAAAAGGCTCATTTGGCATATTTTCAGTTCCATCTCATAGTCCTTATTAGTCAGTTCCCACGCAATAGCTAAAAGATTGAAAAGCTTAAACTTAATGTTTTAGCTTAAAGTCAGTGTTCCAAGAGACTTCCAACCTGACAGCAGTAAAATATTTAAGTCTCTTAGTCTTTTGGTTCCAGGAATTTCACAGAGATGATTTTATCAAATGATTTCCAGCCAAGACATATTAAAATGCATTTATCTCATCTGTCTATGAAGACCTTGAAATGAAAACAGATCATTGGAGGAATTTAGCCGTAGAGTCAGACTCTTCTTTTAAGTCCTCATTACCCAACCCTTAGTTAATGACACTTGAAGCACTTGCCAATTGAGATGAAAGTTAACTATTGATTAAAGAGATTGGCACTACTTGGGCAAGATTTGGTACATGTAACCCAGGAACTGGAATGGATTTAAAATGAACCTCTCTACACAACCTGCTCTTCAGTTCCCAAATCTTGGAAAACACTCCATTAACAATCAACTAATGAGATAATACTTAAAGTCTACACTTATCTCTTAGAGTTCCATCTGGAAATTAAAATATATATAAATTTCTATTGACAAATCTTCACACACATACACTCCCTACATGGTGTATGATCAATGGGTCACAATATCATCACATAGATGGCTATTCATCACCATGATCATTTTTTAGAACATTTTCATCACTCCAGAAAAAGAAATAAAAAAGAAAAAACTCATATGTCCCATATCCCTTACCCTCCCTCTCATTGGCCAGTAGAATTTCCATCTACCCAATTTATTTTATCCTTTGTTCTTCCTATTATTTATTTATTTATTTGATGCATGGTCCAGGAATCGAACTTGAGTCTCCCACATGGAAGGCAAGCATTCTACCACTGAACCACCCATGCACCCCCTATTATTTATCTATTTTTTACCCATATTTTCTTACTCATCTGTCCATACCCTGGATACAAAGAGCATCAGACACAATGTTTTCACAATCACACAGTCATATTGTAAAAATTATATCTTTATGCAATCATCTTCTAGTATCAAGACTACTGGAACACAGCTCAACAGTTTCAGGTACTTCCCTCTAGCCACTCCAATACACCATAAACTAAAAAGGGATCTTTATATAATACATATGAATAACCCCAAGAATAACCTCTTGACTCTGATTGAAATCTCTCAGCCACTGAAATTTTATTTTGTCTCATTTCTCTCTTCCTCCCTTGGTCAAGAAGCCTTTCTCAATCCCTTGATGCCAGATCCCAGCTCATCCGGAGAGTTCTGTCCTATATTGCCAGGGAGATTACATCCCCGGGAGTCATGTCCCACATAGCGGGGAGGGCAGTGAGTTCACCTGCCAAGTTGGCTTAGAGAGAGAGGCCACATCAGAGCAACAAAAGAGGTTCTCTACGGATGACTCTTAGGCAAAATTATAAGTAGGCTTAGCCTATCCTCTGTAGGAATAATTTCATAGGGGTGAACCCCAAGATTGAGGGCTCAGCCTATGGAATTGGTTGCCCCACTGCTTGCGAGAATATTGTAAATTCTCCAAATGGGGAGATTTTGAATATTTCTTCCTTTCTCCCCTCCATCTGGAAATAAGACGAAATTCTAAACACGGCCCCAGCCTTAGGGTTACATACCTAGTTCCTAAATGTTATCTTTCCAAATTTGAAATGCTCCTGTCTGAGCTCAGGGCCTGAAGGTTTCAGACCAAGAGACGTTGTCTAGTGGCAGTGTTCTCAGCAAGGAAACCCTTGGTCCAGACAACATGTGCTTCAGGCCATCAACCAAAGTCCCCATGTAGAAAGGCCCACGGAGGGCGGGCCACAGTGGGCGGGCCACGGTGGCTCAGCAGGCAAGAATGCTTCCCTGCCATGCCAGAGGACCCGGGTTTGATTCCTGGTACCTGCCCATGTAAAAAAAAAAGAAAGGCCCACGGGGACATATCCATGTGCGAGCTACAGAGTCAGGATTGTCAAGGGACATAAGACTTCTAGGATATTATATTGCAGTCCACTTTCACTAAAGGGCTGACTTAAGTTAGGTATAATTTTAAAAATATAAATCAATAGTTCCTGGCTAAGTAATCCTCTTATTGAGCTGAGTTTTTCTTTATTTTCTTTCCTTCTTTTCTTCCCTCCCTCTCCTCCTGCTTTTCTTCTTACTTCATCCTTTCTAAAACTGTGAAAAAGAAACAATCAAGCCTGTATTAATATGGTGTGTTGGGAGCTGTATACACTCAGCTGGGCAACAGCCTTGTGTGTTTTTTTTTTTCCGCTTTGTTGTTTTGATACAATTTTTTCATTAGTGCATGACACAGTTGATTCCTCTGACCAAGATTTCTATTAAGTTAATAGAGGAGATTAAATCAAGGCAACTGAAAATATCTCTAATCCCTGTAATCCAATTTTTCATTTCTAAATCTAATTATGGTGGCAGGCATTGGACCTGAGTCATCCTCCTTCCTTGATAGGGAAGTTTTGTAGAAGGCATAACCCACCTCTGGAGTCAGAGGAAATGCCAATAGTGCTTTCAGGCTTGAGTTCAGTAAAAGCAAGTAAGCTTGCTGTGTATTAGCAATAACGACCAAAAAGATTACAGTGGAAATTTGGGGAGAGTCTTTTCTTCCCTTTGCCCATACTCTCTGCAAATGGATAGACAGATGGACATTGGTAAAAACTGTCCCCAACTAATGAATGAAAAATTTCACACAAGTGACCAGCCCAGCCCAGACTAGAAAGAACAGCTTGGAAAAGATGACCTTACACCTGAGTGGGCGGGTTTGGAGAAAGAAGGAAAGGGCTACCCCTCCAGGAAGGACAGGGAGCAAGCCCCAGGCAGGAAAGATGACCAGTGAACTTGGACTTGATTTTTCTCATCCTTCTATCAGTTGGAGATTAGTTTGCATGAAAAATTTTTTTTAATTAAAAGCAATTTTTTTAAACATAATAACATACAAACACGAACATTCGTACCATATAATCATTCCATTCTTGGTTTATAATCAATAACTCACAGTATCATCACATAGTTGTATATTCATCACCATGATCATTCCTTAGAACATTCGCATCAATTCAGAAAAAGAAATAAAAAGAAAAAAGTAAAAGCTCATACATACCATACCCCTTACCCCTCCCTCTTATTGACTGCTAATATTTCCATCTACCCAAAATATTTTAGCCTTTGTTTCCCCTATTTTTTCCTATATACCTTACCACTCCCTTTCATTGATCACTAGCATCTCAATTTACTAAATTTATTTTAACATTTGTTCCCCCTATTATTTATTTATTTTTCATTTGTATGTTTTACTCATCTGTCCATACCACAGAGAAAAGGAGCATCAGCTATGCCATTATGTTATCTTCTTCAAGAAACGTGGCTACTGGAACACAGCTCTACAGTTTCAGGCACTTCCCTCTAGATTCTCTAATATACCTTGAGCTAAAAAGGTGATATATATATAATGCATAAGAATAACCTCCAGGATAACCTCTCAACTCTGTTTGAAATCTCTCAGCTTTTGACACTTTATTTTGTCTCATTTCTCTCTTCCACTTTGTGGTCGAGAAGGCTTTATCAATCCTTTGATGCACAGTCCCAGCTCATTCTAGGGTTTTTGTCCCACATTGCCAGGGAGGTTTACACCCCTGGATGTCATGACCCATGTAGAGAGGGGGAGGGCAGTGAGTTCGCTTGTCATGTTGACTGAGAGAGAGAGAGAGAGAGAGAGAGAGAGAGAGAGAGAGGCCACATCTGAGCAGCAAAAGAGGTTCTCTGGGGGTGACTCTCAGGCCTAATTTTAAGTAGACTTAGTCTATCCTTTGCAGGGATAAGTTTCATATGAAAAAACCCCAAGATTGAGGGCTCGGCCTATTGCTTTGGTTGTCCACACTGCTTGTGAGTATCTGAAAACATCTTAAATGAAGATAGTTCTGGGAGTTTATAATCCCTTATATGTCAGTAGGACTTAACACCAATCACCTTGATTTCTCAATATGATCAGGCATTGGAAGCAGGGAGAGGTTGTGGGAGGAAGTATAAATGCATTATATTTCTCATCTTTCATGGTAGTGATTAAAGTAGATACTACATTTTTTTAGTTGAAGAAATCAATAAGTGGATATATTACTTTAAGTTATGAAATTAAATACCAGAAGCACACTATCAAATAGAAGCTGGTAAAAGAGGTTACTCCAGGGGAATGGAACTAGATGAAAAGACTTCAGCTTTCCATTTTAGAAGCTCTTAAATTGCTTGACCTTTTTTCCTTTACCATGTGCAGGTATTACTTTAATAAAAACCAAAGAACTAATTTAAATGATTTAACAGGTTACCTTCATTAATAATAGATTGTTTCAATAAATTGCAGTGCATCCACACCATGAAATATTAGGCAGCCATTGGAAAGGAAGATCTATCTGTTCTAATAAGGAAGGATGCCCAAGAGGTGAACAAGATAAGGGGTAAAAATTGAGTATATTGAAATACTGTGGAACAATGAGAAGGAGGGGGGGTAAGGGATATGGAATATATGAGTTCTTTTTTTTATTATTTCTCTTTCTGGAGAGATGCAAATGTTCTAAAAATGATCATGGTGATGAATACACAACTATAGGATAAAAAAAATTCCTGCTAAATGGCCCATAAAAATGTCTGATTAATTTTACTCCCACCAGTACTGTAAGAAAGCACTTATTTCTCCACGTTCTCACCCAGGTATATTACCAATTTTTTAAAAAATTGCCAAATATCTGGGCAAAAAATGTTATTTGTATCTCTTTCCTATATAAACTTGACCTGAATGTTTGATAACTATTGATTTTTGGCCTAGATAGTGAGTTTATTATTTTAAGAGTCATAGTCTGCCTGTAAGGATTGTCAGGGAGAGATACCATGTGCTTCTTGGACCTGAATGCCAGCAGTTGGATTTCTGAACATGAGGACAAATGATTCTGCAGGCCACTGCTTGGCACAATTTGGAGAAGAGAAGTGATTTATTGACCTGGATGCTATTTTTGCTGTATCCGGCCACGAACAAATGTTTGCCCCAGGGTTCCCTCCAACTCTCCAATATACCACCTGGAGCTCAAGGCACATCTAAACCCAGTTTAACACCACAGCATTCTCTTAGGTTTTGAGCTTCTATCAAGTCATCCCATCTCTTTTTTTTTCCCCTTAAACTTTTCAATTTGAAATCATTTTAAACTTACAGGAGAGCTGTGAAAATACAGAATATACCAACATATGTCTACCTCCCAGGTACCCAGATCCACCAGTTTTGACATTTTGCCACGTTTTATTTATTGTTCTACCCATCCATCCATCCATCTATCTGTCCACTTATCTATCAGTTTTTTAAACATTTAAGAGTAGATTTATGTAACATGCTCCTTGAACCATTAGAAATTCCATGTACATTTCCTATAACAAGGATACTCAATATGTACAGTTATCAAGTTCAAGAACAGTGGTATAAAGGTTTCAGTTATATTCCAATTGTTTTCATATGTCCCTATAATGTCCTTTGGGCCTTTTTTTCCTCCTTTATTAGATCCAGTCCAGGATTGTGAATTGTATTTTTTTTTTTTACATGGGCGGGCACCGGGAACCGAACCTGGGTCCTCTGGCATCGCAGGCAAGCATTCCTACCTGTTGAGCCACCGTGGCCCTTGTGAATTGTATTTCATTGTCATTGGCTCTTTAGTTGTGGAAACATATGCAACCTTAACTTTTCCAACCCAAGCATGTCATTTGGGAGGATTAATCACATTTAAAATGTTGTGCTATTCTCATCACTATCCATTACTAAAACTTTCCCATCTCCCCAAGCAGAAAACCTACACCGTGTCTTTGTTTCCTAAGTTGCTCAAGCAAATGCTATGAAATGGGTCAGGTTAAACAATGGGAATTTATTCACTCATGATTTGAGACTGGAAAAAGACAAAATCAAGGCATCACCAAGGCAATGCTTTCTTCCCAAGGATTGTGGCATTCTGGTGCTGGCTGCTGGCAATTTTTGGTTTTTAGCTTGTCACATGGTGTTTTGGTTTCCTAAAGCTGCTGAAAGGCAATATACCAGAAATTAGAATGGCTTTTAAAAAGGGAATTTATTAAGTTGCACATTTAAAGTTCTAGGGCTAAAAAAGTGTCCAAACCAAGATATCCAGAAAAGCTGATTGGTCTGGAATACCTCTGTCAGCTGGGAAAGCATGTGGCTGGCATCTGCTGGGGTCTTTGATTCTCGTTTGAAACGTCTTCCCCAGGTTCTACATCTCCAAACGTCTGGGTCTCATGTTGGCTCTGTCAGTTCTGAAGCTTTTTCCAAAATGGTTCCCTCTTAAAGTGCTCCAGTAGGCAACCCACATTGAATGGATGGAGACACATCTCCATGGAAGCCACCTAATCATCAGGTCCCACCCACAATTAGGTGGGTTACATCTCCATGGAAACAACCTAATCACAAGGTCCCATCATAAACAATATTGAATCAGGATTAAAACACGTGGCTTTTCTTGGGCACACAACAGTTTCAAACCGGCACACATGGCAAGGCACACGGCAGTATCTCCTGATCTCTCCTTTCCCTTCTGGGTTCCACTGATGTTCAGCTTCTTTGCTACTTTTGCCATTTTCTATCTGTTTGAATTTCATTCCACTTATAAAGGACTCCAGTAATAGGATTAGGATCAATTCTTATTGAACCGGGCACGCCTTAACTGAAGTAACTTCATCAAAACCTCCTACTTACAATGGGTTCACTCCCACAGGAATGGATTAAAATTTAAGAACAAGTTTTTCTAGGGTATATATGGCTTCAAACCACCACAACCCATAATGCATTAACTGCCTGTTCTCTGTTCCCTCCCCATCTCTCATAAACTGTCCTCTACTTTCTGTCTCTATGCTTTTTGACATATTCTGGCTATTTCATATAAGTGGAATCATACACTATCTGCCCCCTAGAGTACGGCTTATTTCAATCAACATGATGTCTTCAAGGTTCATCTATACAGTGGCAGGTATTAGCACTTAATTCCTTTTTAAGGCTGAGTAATATCCCATCGCATGTATAAACCTCGTTTTTGTTTATCCATTCACCTGCTGATGGACATTTGGGTTGTCCCCCACTTTTGGCTATTGTGAATTACACTGCTAAGAACATTGGTATACAAATCGTCCCATCTCTTTTATCTTCATAATTTCTGTTTGATTGAAAGCATACTTTCCTGCTTTCTGGCACAGTTTAAAATAATATCATTTTAGGAATTTAGACAGAGGTGGAGGTTGTTCAATCTGCCATCTTCCTCTAACCTCCTATGTGTAAAGTGCAATCCTTTTAGGAGTGCAGTTAAAGAGAGAGAGGGATTTCAAGCTGTTCCAATTACACTTTGCTCAGTGAATATCTGCTTAAGAGTGATTATGATATGGAAATTGAAAATCAAGTGGCACACAGAATGAGCCTCTGGCTGTGCTCAGTGTGAGACTTGTGTTTTAAGATAGGCTTTTTTTTTTTTCTTTTTTGGTACAATATGGCCCTGCTTCCAAGCCAACCACATCATCCGGCGCCTAACTGAAAAAACAACAATCCTCCCAACAGTGGAGAAATGGACTTGCAAAGAGACCACATGTTCGTATTATCAAACTTTGATATTATATTTATTGAAAAAATGCATTCTACATTCCAAAAACAAGGATTTTTTCCTTGATGTGTCAATTTTAGAACCTACCTCTGATTCCCACGCCACCAGGGAGACTTTCACCCCTGGATGTCATGTCCCACGTAGGGGTATCTTCCGATAAGATTTTCAATGGCAATTTTGACTCTAGAGGATTTTTCCCTTGATGTGTCAGTTTTAGAACCTACCTCTGACTCCTAATGTGAAGATTTAACTCCACTGTATTAGCATGGTATTTAAATTTTTTTTCATGGTAATTAAATTTTTTAAAAAAATAACAAAGTGTTTTAAAATAGCATCTAGTTGAGAGCATTTATAGAAGAAAATTTGGGTTTGAGGCAGGATGTATAAAGAAACAAAATAGTAAGTGATTTGGGAAGATGGAAGGAAATTGGGTGGAGAGCAGCAGAGGTGGAGAACTCTGGCTGTACTCAGGATAGAGGGATGCTATATTCTCACTCAGCGCCTACTATATACCCCATTATATGGGAGCTGGGGTAACCCATAGCTCAGGAGCTGACCATATAAGAATCTGGCTCGTTATGGATGCCATATTACAAACTTCGATATTATATTTATTGAAAAAATATATTCTACATTCCAAAAACAATCTCTATTTAACCAAAGTATTGGCTCTTTATTTGTGTTTTTATTTCCGCATTCCTGCCAGCAATTTAATATTGATTTTTGCCATCTGCCACTTAGCTGTGTCTCTCACATTTGTTTCTACTACATATTTGATAAACAGATACGTAACCAAATCATAGATAAAAATGGGAAACAGAGCAGAGCAAAGATTAGAACTGCATGATGCTTTGAAAGAGGGCACCCAGTCCACCCAATTTTTAATTATGGAATTTTAGAGATGAAAGGATTTTATAGAACATTTAACCCAACATTCATACTGATGTGAAATAGAGACCTAGAAAAGTGTATAGACAGGCTCTGTGTCATGCAACTAGATATTCATGTCATCAACAAATACAAGTGTGTGTGTTTGTGTGTGTGTGTTTTAATCTATCACGTGACCTCACTCTCAGTGGAAGAGTCCAGAATCCACCCTAAACTTCAGGGCTAACACTCTTTTCCATTGACTCCTTTGACAACATATTATCATCAATCTTTGAGTACAAATAGGTATGCATTCATGCCCTGTTATGCTTTCATCTATCTGCAAGGATATTATGGGATATTCTATTTTGCTAGTGTTCAGATGGATTTTTTTTAAAAAACCTTTTAGTTGTATAATATAACATTTATACAAAGCAAAGAAAGCAAAAAGCAAGTTTTCAAAGCACTCTTCAACAAGTAGTTACAGGACAGATCTCAGAGTTTGTCATGGGCTACCATGCCATGACTCAGATTTTCCTTCTAGCTGTTCCAGAACATTGGAGGCTAGAAGGAATTATATTTTTTATATCACATTTTTTTCCTTTTTATGAAAAATAACATACATACAAAAAAGCAATAAATTTCAAAGCACAGCACAACAATTAGTTGTATAACAGATTTCAGAGTTTGCTATGGGTTAGAATTCCACAATTTTAGGTTTTTACTTCTAGTTGCTCGAAGATACTGGAGAATAAAAGAAAGATCATTATAATGATTCAGCAATCATACTCATTCGTTAAACCCGTCCTTCTCTGTATAATTTCACCTTTGATCTTTCTCCCACTCTTTAGGATTATTTGGGCTATGTCCATTCTAACTTTTTCATGTTGGAAGGGCTATCAATAATAATCGATAAGGAGATGGAACTAGATGATGTTCTAGAAAGGCTGGCCTCTCTAGGTTTCAGGATTTATCTGGTCCAGGGAACCATCTGGAGGTTGTAGGTTTCTGGAAAGTGGCCCTAGTGCATGAAACCTTTGTAAAATCTTATATATTGCCCCTAGGTATTCTTTAGGATTGGCTGGAATGGTGTTGGTTAGGATTTAGGAGGTCATGATAGGTAGCAATGTCTAACTGAAGCTAGCCTTTCGACTCTATTTAAACTCTCTCAGCCACTGATACTTTATTTGTTATACTTCTTTTCCCCCTTTTTGTCAGGATGGCATTGTTGATCCCATGGTGCCAGGGCTGGACTCATCCCCAGAAATCGTCTCCCACGCCACCAGGGAGACTTTCACCCCTGGGTGTCATGTCCCATGTAGAGGGGAGAGCAATAATTTCACTTGCAGGTTGGGCTTAGAGAGAGTGAGGCCACATCTGAGCAACAAAAGAGGTCCTCTGGAGGTGATTCTTAGGCATACCTATAGATAGGCTAAGCTTCTCTGCTGCCTACATAAGCTTCACAAGAGCAAACCTCAAGATCAAGGGCTTGGCCTAATGATTTGGGTGTCCCTAATGTTTGCCACAGTATCAGGGGTTTCCCTGGTGGTAAAGTTTAATGGTTCCAATTTTTTTCTCCTATGCCTCAAAGAACTTTGCCAGTACTTTTTGATTAACTGCTTAATGTATTCTGGGATATATCCAGGCATTATATTAAACTAAAAGAAGATTAAAGGCCCTCATTCTATTCTGAGCTCCCTGTGTTTCAATTGTTTAAATGAGCTAAATTTAGATGAATTTGACTATAACATTCTCCTGCCCTAATAAATAAAAATTTCATGCATTTAACTTGACGTTACTTGTATTTCAATTTGTGTTGTTTACTCCAACCCCAGCCCTATTTCATTTTTTCTCTCCAAACACCTTAGGAAATCATATCCATTGAGATGACTTTCAAATGGATATCATCAGTTCTGATATTTCTACACAGTTCAACCTCCAGAGATTCAAACTTTTCCCAGATTCAATCTCAACATATTGAAAACCAAAGTCATTATCTCTTCCTTGCCAAATACACTTCTTGTTCTGTTTGATACCATCACATTCTGATGCAAAATTTTGGACTAAACATGGAAATGTTTCCATCTCCTACTTTATCTATTTGCTCATCAAATTATTTTGATTTTATCTACAAATATATTCAGTGTAGGTGCTCATTTTCTCTTGTTTTGATAACCAAAATAGCCCTTAACCTGATTTCTATTCTTCCATTCCTCTCACCTCCAGTCCTCTTTTCAGATTGTTCTTTCTGCAACATCAATCTAGCTTTTCCCAGAAGTGGCTGCCATGAAAC
>PVIY010036240.1:0-25608 GCA_004026745.1 Myrmecophaga tridactyla
GGTTCCAACATCTTTCCCTGGAGGGATTCCTTTCTGCATCTCCAAAGGCCTGGACTGAGCTGCGAGTGCTGAGATGAGGTATGCTGAGCTGCTTGGGCTGTGCTACGTTGAGCTCTCTCATTTAAGCACCAGCCAATTAAATCAAACATTCATTGCAGCAGGCATGCCTCCTAGCCGACTGCAGATGTAATCAGCAACAGATGAGGTTCACATGCCACTGGCTCATGTCCAGAACTAGGTACCTTCACCTGGCCAAGTTGACACCTGAATCTAACTACCATAATGCAATATCAATATGTGAAACACAATTCTATTTCTACATACTTGAAATGAACAACCAGAAATGAAATTAAGAAAATTCCAATTAAATTAGCATCAAAAATTAAATATTTAGGAATACATTTGATAAAATCTGGAAAGCTTATACTGTTTCACTTTTTTTAATGCAATTTTACTGAGATAGATTCACATACCATATACTCATCCAAAATGTACCATCAATGGTTCACAGTATCAGACAATTGTGCATTCATCGCCACAATCAATTTTTGAACATTTTCATTAACTAAAAAAAATACATATAAAAATAAAAATAAAAATGGAAAAGAACAGCCAAACACACCCATACCCTTTAACGCCCCAATTACTTATTTAGTTTTTGTACTTATTATTATCATTTTTCTTTAACTCATCTGCCTATATACTGTTTAAAGGGACACAATCACACGGTCACATTGTAAAAGCTACATAGTTATGCAATCATCTTTAAGAATCAAAGCTACTGGAATACAGTTCAACTATATTTTAGATATTTTCTTCTAGCTATTCTGATTAATTAAAAACTAAACAGGGCTACCTATATGCTGCGTAAGAATAACGTCCAGAATGACGTCTCGACTCTATCTGAAATCTCTCAGCCACCGAGACTTCAGCCCTACTTGAAAAGTGGAAAACAGACCGCGTGTGCACCGACATACTCACTGGCCCTGAGCACTGCACATACCAAACGCCCTCCGGAATGGGTGACTAACTTGGGTTACATAAGAAAACAAAGAGGGGCAGTGCAGCCAAAGGGGCAAGAGAGAACCCAGCGGCACACAGGCCGACCTGGATTCGATGGGCAATAATTTGACCAAAGTTATAGGACCCGCTTTCCCACCACCCACTGCAGAAATATCCCATCCAGCCGCATCACTGCTCCGTTTCCATTTCAAATGACAGCCAGCTTCTCTCTGCCCCAGCAAACCAGACAAAAGGTGTCCCCATCCATGCCCACCTCCCACAAGCCTGTTTCACAGAGCTGACAAAATCATAATTTTTCAAACCCCATGCTGAGGCTTCCAGGAGACAGCAGATTCTTTGGTTTTTTCCCTTCCAGGTCTGTGGAACACACAAAATTAAATTGAACCCAAAGACGGGACGCTGAGGCTTCTCTCTGGCCACTACAGCTGGGCCTCTCGAATAAACACCCAAGCGGAACAGCAGGTCCCAAGTCCAAGCCAGTGAGTCACATCTGGCCAGAATCAGAGCTGAGCCACGAGAAGCCCCGGGAAGCTTCTGTCCGGGCAGCCAGGCTGTCCCCTAGAAGCTTCCTTCTCAGGGGCCGAGACGGCCAACGGGGACCTGGTGAGCCCACACGGGCAACAAAACCGTGCTTTTCTCACATGAACATACATGCTCAGTCCTTCACATTTCACACACAGCCTGCACTGTGTTCCTGCGATGAAAGGGACGGCGGGTGCACACACACAGGGGTGCCGAGCACAGGCTGCGTGGCCCATCTTCACAGGGGAATTCGGGTCCAGTGTGCAGCCGAGGGTGGTGCCTGCCAGGGCACAAAGCTCCCAGCCCGGGAGATGACAAACTCAGCATAAACGGGGCTAAATACGAACTCACCTTCAGTGACCAGAACCTGCTTGGACGATGCTTTCCATTGCCACAAGCCTCTCGTTATTATATAACTAAAAAATTCCAAGCCACACATTCCAGAGAGCATGGACCGTAAGAGGGTTTGTTACTCTTTCACAAGCAGTCAGAACCGGAACTATAAATGTCACCAAGTCACTGGAAAGAAACTGAAATATTAATCAGCAGAGTCAACAGCCGTACACACAAAACTTAACTGAGTTTTTTCCCTGCTGGTTTTTAAAACTGAAAACTT
Source organism: Myrmecophaga tridactyla (assembly GCA_004026745.1). Classification (NCBI taxonomy): domain Eukaryota; kingdom Metazoa; phylum Chordata; class Mammalia; order Pilosa; family Myrmecophagidae; genus Myrmecophaga; species Myrmecophaga tridactyla. Next base: position 2,162 of record PVIY010036240.1, read on the forward strand.
TCCATGCAAGGAGTTGACCTTCCCTTCCTGGATCGACCCCAGCCCGTGCGCCATGCCTGCCTCATTCCCGGCAGCAGCGGCCAGAGCTCACGGCCACACGTGGCCATGGCACATCCATCTCTTCCTGGACCCTGACCTTGTAAGAGCAACAACTTGCGCTGGACTGTTTAACCCCTCAAGTTCCCAGCTGCCCGTCCTCCTGACAGCTCAGAATTGAGACGGTCTGGTGACCCCATCATGAAAGAGAAAACACGTATCTACAATCCCAGTGAGGGACCCACGCCACAGCATTTGTGCCCCCCCCAATCAGGGACCCACGTCACAGCATTCATCATGGGTCCATGATTGGGACCTCCTCCTGTCCAGGCCAGGCCTTCGGCTACCCACCCAGGCGCAGGGCCACCGCGCAGCTTTGGGGGAACCACGACGTGGACAGCGGCCAAACAGAACCATCTGCAAGAAGAGACCATGAGTCCAGGATGGTTCCAGAGACACACCCAGTCTTTGGAAGGCGCCTGCCCCAAGAGGCAGGAGATAGTGATGGGCTCCCAATCATTCAGAAAACACAGAAGCCTACAATCACTCAGAAGTCCACACGGACATGGCATGCAGTAATGGCTATCTGTAAAGCCCAATTTTCATTTTATTGCTCATAAAACCCAGTGTGGCACAGATTTTTTTTTAATTAACTGAAGCAAAATGAACCTGCATGAAGAATTACTAAAAGCACTGACCTTTTTCCTGATGTAGGAAGATGCTACAATAACTGGGTTTGGAATAAAAATCCACAGTTCCTATCATGGTAAAAACTCCCACGTCATGATTTAAGAGGAACGAAGACAATGCATCATGTAGCAGGTCACAGGCCAAGCTGTCTAATGTCTTTAAGGATACCTAGAATAGAATCTCAACAAAGCAACTCTGCTTAAACATCTGATGAAAATACACCACTCTGTTTGCTTTGGCTTTATTCCTTTTTCAATGCAATCTTGTTGAGATATATTCATACACCATACCAACCATACGAAGTACATAACTGTTGAACCATATATCATCTCACAGCTGTGCACACATGCCCGTCCTCTGGGCTTTATTTTGCCTGGGTTTTCCTAACATTCATAATTGGAAATAGATGAGTCTGTACCTACCAACGTACCACATCAAACCATCAAACACTGGGGACGGAGGCTGAAACTCTCTTCCGTCTTCGTGCAGAGTCTACAGGTTTCAGCTCACTCTTGGCAAAAAGTCAGCAGGACTCTGTCGGTGTGGCATGCCTCCCTGGTGGCAGCCTGGCACTTCTGGAGACTTAAGGAGATCTGCAGGTCGCTGGGGTGCCATGTATTAGATCACGACTCAGAGGCACCCTGTGTGGCCCAGCAGCTGAGAGCACCTCATGTGCTACTCTCCAGGTACTACCAAAGAAACCAAGGACATCCAGCTCATGGAGAATTCTGCAGCGCCTTCCGGTAGGAATATGGCATCACTTCCAAACAAATGCTGTCTATAAATTACTGGGTCTGAGGTCTCTGGGAGATTAACACATTCCCAGTTCCCAATATCAGGAATGAAAGCAGGGACAGACTCTACAGGCTAAGGAGGGGCTACTACAAATAACTCTGTGCATGCAAGGTTAACAACTTAGAGAAGATGCTCGGATGCCTTGAAAACCACAGACTAAACACTCACTAAGATAAGATGGATACCCCAAGCAATACTATTCTTACTAAAGAAATTGATCCATCATTAAAAACTTTCTGGAACAGATACACTCAACCCAGATGGTTTCCGTGGCAAATTCTAAAAAATATTTAAGTAAACAATAGCACCAATTCTACAAAATCTCTTCCAGAAAAATATGAGAGGAAGAAATACTCTCCAATTTATATGAGGCCAGCATCAACCTAATAACAAAGATAACACAGGAAAACAAAGGGACAGATCAAAAATGAGCCCAAATGCAAACATTCTTAACAAATTATTAGCCAATCAAATCCAGCGATATAAATATATATAAACAGACACAAAATAATACACCATGCAAAAATGACCCCTTTTGCCACTACTATTCAATATTGTACTGGAAGTTCTATTCAAAGTGATTAGGCAAGAAAAAGAAATAAACACCATCCATATTGGAAAGGAGAAAGTAAAGGTATCTCTATTCACAACTGGTATGCTCTTAGAGAAAATCCTAAAGAATCCATGCAAAACAACAACAACAAACCTACTAGAGCTAATTTAAAAGTTCAGCGAGGTTACAGGATAGAAAACCAACACATACAAATTAATTATATCTCTATACATTAGGACAAGCTAAGAGAAAATGAAACGAAGAAAACAACTGTATACACAATATAATCAGAAAGAATACAGTACTTAGGAATAAATTCTACCAAGGAAGTACAAGATTTGCACACTGAAAACTGAGTATTTCTGAAAGAAATTAAAGAACGCCTAAATAAACAGACGAATTAGTATTGCCAAGATGGTAACACTCCACAAAATAATCTACAGAGTCAACGTAATTCTTATTAAAATTCCAACAGCCTTTTCTGCAGAAATGGAAAAGCTGATCCTGATATCCACACTTATTGCAAGGGACCCAGAGTATCCAGGACAATCTTGAAAAAGAAAAACCAAGTTGAATGACACATTTCCTTATTTTAAAACTTACCACGAAGCTATAGTAAAAGAAACAATGTGGTACTGGCATAAGGACAGACATAAGATCAATGGAACAGAATTGAGAGTGTAGAAATCAATACAAACATTAATAGTCAGTTGACTTCTGAGATGGGTTCCAAGATCATTCAATAGGGGAAAACTATCCTTTCAACAAATGGCTCTGGGACAACTGGATATTCACATGCAAAAGAATGAAGCCAGATCTGTACCTCACACCATACACACAAAGTAACACAAAATGGATCAAAGACCCAAATGTAGGAACTAAAACAACGAACCACTGAAAAGAAAACGCAGAGATAAACCCTCACAGTCTTGGATTTGGCAATAGTTTCTTAGATATGATATGAACAACACAAGAAACAAAAGAAAAAATCATTAAATTGAACTTTATCAAAATTAAAAACTTTTGTGCACCAATGGATACTCAAGAAAGATAACCTACAGAACGGGAGAAAATATTTGCAAATCATTTACCTAACAAGGGACTAGTATTCAGAATATATAAAAAAAACTCTTACAACTCAACAACAAGAGACAAATGACCCAATTTAAAAATGGACTAAGGACTTGAATAGATATTTCCTGAAAGAACACACAAACGGCCAATAAGCAAATAAAGAGATGCTCAATATCATCAGTCTTTAGGGAAATGCCAATGAAAACTACAATGAGATACTGCTTCACATACACCAGGATGGGTTGTATCATAAAACATGGAAAATAGCAAGTGTTGGCAAAAACATCAAGAGACCAATACCCTCTTACACTGCTGACAGGAGTGCAAAATGGCGCAGTCACTGTGGAAAAGCTTGGTAATTTGTTAAAAATTTAAGCATAGATGTCCCATATGACCCAACAGTTCTACTCTTAGTATCTCCCCAAACGATCTAAGTAAGAATTCAAACGAAAACTTGTACTTGAAGGTTCATAGCAGCACTAATCACATGAGTCAAAAGGTAGAAACAATGCAAATGTCCAACTAATAAATGGATAAACAGTGTATGGTAATGTCTACAATGGGATATTACTCAAGCATTAAAAGGAATGACATACTGATTCATGCTATAATATGGGTGAACCTCAAAAATGTTATGCTGAGTGAAAGAAACCAGACACTAAAGGTCACACATTGTGAGATTCCATTTATATGAAATACCCAGAATAAGAAGTTCATAGAGACAGAAAGCAGATGAGTGGTTGCCAGGGGGCACGGGGAGGGAAAGATAGGGAGTGGCTGTTTAATGGGTAAGGAGTTTCCTTTGGGGGTGATTAAAATATTTTGGAACTAGATACAGATGGCGATGCACAGCATTGTAAATGTATTAAATAGTACTGAAGTGTATACTTTAAAACATTTAATGTTATGTTATGTGAATTTATCTTAATTTAAAAAGAGAGTTGGGGGAGAGGGGTAAAAAAAAAAAAAGAGAGAGAGAAAGAGTAAAAGAGAAAGAGGGAAAAATACACCACAACTAAACAGAGTTTATCCTAGAAATGCAAGGCTGGTTCCATGTTCAAAAATCAATAAATGTAATCCGCAACATTAACAGCCTAAAGAAGGAAAAAAACACACGAATGTTTAATTTATGTAGAAAAAAGCACTTGAAAAAATTCAACATCCATTCTAAAGAATCTACAAAGAAAAGCTCTTAGAACTAGTAAGTAAGTTTAATAAGACCACAGGTATAAGGTCAACACAAAATTAGTTATATATGCTATGTATTATTAATCAACATTTGGTAAATTGACAAATTGGACTTGATTTAATTTTTTTTGCTCCATGAAAGATACCACGAAGAGAATGAAAAGACAAGCAATGGATGGAGAAAATATTTGTAAATGACATAATCGACCAAGAACTTGTATCCAGAGTATAGAAAGAACTCTTAAAGCTCAACAGTAAGAAAACAAAACCATTTAAAATATGGGCAAAAGGCCTGAATAGATACTTCACCAAAGCAGATCTACAGATGGCAAATAAGCACATGCCAAGGTCTTTTTAACATCACCAGCCACTAGGAAATGCATACAAAGTGGCTAAAGTTAAATAAAAAACACCAAGTGCTGGCATGGATATGGAGCAACTGGAATACAAAAACCTTGCTGGTGAGAGTATAAAACAGTACAGCCCCTCTGTTAGACAGTTTGGCGGTTTCTTACAAAATTAAACACGTATTTATGATACGACCAAGAGATCTCACTCCTAAGTACTTACTCAGAAAAATAAAAATTACGTTCACAGAAAAACATATTCATAGGTGTTTACAGCAGCTCTATTCAAACATAAAAGGGAATACTCCTCAGCAAAAAAAAAAAAAGTAAATTTTGATATATGAAGCAAATTGAGCACATCTAAAAGGCTAATTATGCTAAGTGAAAAAAGTGAGTCTCAAAAGGTTATAGCCTTTGTGATTCCATTTACATGACATTCTTGAAAAGGCAGGCTATAAGGACAAAGAAAAGATCAGCGGGCGTCTGGAATTCAGGGTGCAGGGAGGATGTGACGATGAAAAGGCAGTGCAAGGAGTTTTTTGGAGGCTGATGGCTTATATTGTATCCTAAACTGTGGTGATGATTACACAAATTCATACATGTGTTAAAATTGTAGAACTGTTCACCAAAAAAGTAAATTTTACCATGTTATAATTTTAAAAAGTAAAGAGAAAAAGCAAAAGGATAAGCACCAATTTGACTGAAAGATCTTTTCAAACATCTTTACTATTTAATCAGAAAAGCAGATTTACCAGATTGAATTTGTATAAAAATGAAACTAATAAAAAAGGAAAAAGTTAAAGCTCCCTCCCCATCATACTCTCCAGGTATGATTACTGTTATGAGCAATTTCCAGAATTTCTCCTATGCTTACAGAGCCTGCAAGCTGAGTTACCAATACAAACGGGATATTTTAACACTGAGATTATGAATGAAACTTACTGGCAGTGGCACTGAAACAGAGGTCTCAGTCAATCCATCCAGGCCTCTTGACTTTAAAAGAATTATCCTTTCTGTTTCCCACAAGAGGTAACCAAAATCTAAGTAAAATACATCATAGCCCTGAACAAGGGACTTGCATTTTTAGCCATGCCTGGACCAACCAAAACCAAAACCAAAAAAGAAATAAATGCAATAATAAGTAAACACAAACAACAAATGTTTTAATAATAAAAAGGAAATAAATGCAGCCATACTCCCAGAGAGTGGGGTCTACTGGTCAAATAAAGGTAGGACCCTCTTTCTTGTCCTTCTTGAGGCTCACCGGGAGATAGGGCAGGGAGAAGAAAGGGGAGTGACCCAAACAGCAGCATTTCTGGATGCTCAATGCACCGTGGGGTCAAACTCTTCCACGAGGGAAAGTCCCAGCCACTCTGCAGACAGGTGGGCATCCGTTTCTGGGCTCTCTGGCCTCCCATCACCCCTCCCCCATCTGTTGCTAGGAAACTTAATTCTAATGATGTCCAAATGCAAATTGCAGCCTCTAGACACTTGGCACCCGTAAACGCCAAGAATAAACACAATCTGACTCACTCACCCAGATCTGTGTATCTCCATAAGCATTTCAGCTGCAATTAACCTGGCTTTAAACTCTGCTTGTGGCACAATTAAGAAATCACTAGCATTTTACTCTGAATAAGAACATCACAAGGCCAGGCTGGACGAAGAAAACATAAACGAACTTGACTGTCTCCAGCATATTCTTGATTAATTTCCAGCATATTCCTTTGTATACACACATGAACGAACTCAACAAACACTCTCTTGTAAACAGCGTTTAAGTCAGTTTCTCTTTCCTTTCCTACAGTTAGAAATACATAACCTCGGTTAGAGTTTTCAAGTTTTACGAACGCAAAGACCTCTGGCTGAGGACAAGTGCTACATGTGAGATACGGTCGAGCATCTTCCTGAACGACAAGCATGCCTCAGAGAAGAGAAATAAGCCAGAAGATGCTCGTGCTTCACCTGTAAGGTGATGTGCCCACGAAGGCCAGATGTCCAGAGATGCTGGTCTCGCCTCTGCCATGGTCAACAGTGAACTGTGGGGTCCTGGCTGTGGAGAGCCCAGGCAGAGGCACCTCTCCGCTGGGACACTCAGGTCATGCCAGGACAACGAGCAACCCCGGCTTAGGTCCTGCGGAAAGAGAAGCAGCACGAGGGAGCGATTTCACGGGCCCACACCCCGGCTTGCAGTCAGGGTTGCAAGCAGCCATGCCGGCTCAGGATGCCAGCTGCTGTCCTCACCAGGCCCCCTTCCTGCTCCAGAGGCACATCCTGGGCAACGGGTCTCCCGGGTTACGGATCAGCTCTGCAGCCCGGCGCCCCTGAAGCACAGCCCCGCAGTTCCACCTTGCCCCCACCCCCCGCCCAGGGGCAGGGCACCCAGACAGAAAAAGCCCTGCAGCCAGCCAGACTGTGAAAACCAGGGCAGCCGCCCAAGACCATCCAACCGGGAAGCCCCAGAAGACACAGGGAGCCTCGGGAGCTTGGGGCTGCAGGGGGCACCCAGCTGTGACCTCATCCAAATTAGAGCAAGGAGAGGCCAGGGGCCACCTCCCTGGGCCCCTGTCAGCTGGGGACCAGGGCAGGGGACGCACACACGGTCAGTGGCAGACAGCTACATCCACGCCACCTGCCTGGACCCCAGTGGGGTCCCCTGCATCACAGCCCAGGAGCAGGAAAGCCTCCAGCGCACCCCTCCGCCAGGCGGCCACCTCGAACTGACCCCCTCGAGCCCCACACCCAATGCACAGAAGAGCCACCCTTGCTTGTATGGACGTGGAAACCAGCCATGCTCTCTCTGCTCTCACCCTCATGAGGCATCAGGCCTGATCATCCCAGACCCAGGAGAAGCTGCGCGGGACACCATGCTGCTTTCCTTCTGTATCACCGCAATTATCGATCACCAAATTAACCGGACGGCAGAAAGGTCTGATCAGAACCCGCCGTACTGAGAGGAGCCCACCCGCAATAGGTGTGCCCCGGCATGGGCAGCGATGACAGGCAGAAATACATTTCTTCTCCAGAAAAAGAAAATATTCAGGGAGGCAGAGAACCACGGCTTTCCAATAATAAATACCTCTGCTGGGTGCAGGTGGTGTCCCCATCCTGTGAGGAACACAAAGCGTGATGTGGAGGCAGGACCACAGGGATGAACCCCAGAGGCGCCTGTGGAGTTCTTGGTGCCTCAAGACGCAGAGCTGCAGCCCCAGGAGGCACCAGGGTGGGAGCCCGAGGTTCCACTCTCACTGCGGCCAGAACTTCGAGAACATCCGTCCCATGCACACCCTAAATGGGCCCGACTCCTAAATCCACCGAAGTCTTTCAGAACCCAGAGCTCTGCGCTCTGCTGCTCTGGAGCTCTCCCGGCCGCACAGACCCACACCCATACACATACGCACAGATGCACACGCCTACACCCACACTCACTCATGCACACGTACGCAAACACACGCACACACGTACACACACACTCATACACTTCCACACCCACAGTCATATGCATGCACACACGTATACACACTACACAACCACACACAACCTCCTACAAGTAGAAGGAGCATCTAAAGGTTTCCCCACTTGGGGGGGACAGACAAGTTTCTGGGGCACATGCCACCAGGCATGCCAACGTCCCCAGACCCATGCCATGCAAGCACACAAGGGAGACCCTCCCTGATGCCACTTTAAAGAGGAAGTGCCTCTAAGGAGACTTTTACCCCACCACCAGAATACATTAAAAGGAAAGAAATTCTTCAAATCAAGGAGAAAAAGATCAACACCCCAGTTTTAAAAAAAGCAGGATATACTAAAATTCAAAATTCTTGTAAGAAAAGATTTTTGCAAAAACCTCCACAGTGTGACCACATTTTTGGAAAAACACACAACATACGAGCGTGTGTATCTACATGCATGCACACAGGCGTGTGTGTGCCTTCAAATGGCATGGTAAAGCTCCTTGAGGAAAAAAAGGCAAACGGTTAACAGCATTTAACCTGGGCACAAAGAGGAGGTTTTTTACTCTCTGCTTTGCCTTTCTACCCTTCATTTTATAGATAACAACAATGCCATGAAAACAAAGGAAAAGTTAAGTCAGCACATCTTATTTCCTGTTCCTACTAAAGATTCAGTAGGTCGCTCTGTAGAAACATTCCTGAAAAGAAAACCTTCCATCTACGGAGATAAAAACTCACATTAAAAAAAAAAAAAGACAGAAGCCACTTTTCCTGTCCCGTTTCCCCTCTGAGTCAATGTGAAATGATTTCACAAAGCCATGAGTTTCCACTCTGCTCTCCTGTTCCTGTTACTTCCCATGAACTCGAAAAGCAGTCGCTGTTTCCATTTTCCGGCTGATAAAGCTGCACTGGCACACAGCGTCTAAGCTGAACACAATCTGTCCCCCTGCCCCACCGGGGCCACCATACCTGCGGCAGTGAAAAGGGAGCCCTGCTTCCAACCCCAGGGAAGAATTCAAATGCTGCCTTGTGCACCCGAGTGACTCCAAGTTTCCCTTGTCAGGAGTCTGCAGGTAGGGCAGAAATGGCCCCTTGGCCTGCAGGGCTATGGACATTTGCAAGATGAACTTAAATTAATCATCCATAGCCTTGTGAGAGGTTCCCCACCCCCTCAGATGTTCACATTCAATTCTCCAAGCCAGCACCCACGTCCCCTTTCTTCTCCCTGGAAAGGCCTGCTTTTGTTACAGCCACCACTGCTGAGTAACAAACAACCCTGGAACATAGCAGCCTAAAACACTTGGTGATGTTCACGGATTCTGTGGGTTGGGAATGCCAGTGGGCCACAGTGAGGGATGGCTGCGCTCCACACCCCCATGTCCACAGGGAGGCCACAGCCAAGGGTGCACCTCCTCGCACTTCTAGCCCTGGCCGGGAGGACTCAGCAACTTGGACTGCCGACGGGAGCACGTGCGAGCCCTTCCCCGTGGCTCGGCTCCCAGGGTGCAAGTCCCAGGTGGATGCGTGGAGACTGCACTGGCAGACAGCTTTACTTACTCCTGCCACGGTCTACTGACCAAAGCCATCCGAGGCCACCTGGAATCACAGGAAGGGGACAGAGACCCCATACCTCAAGGAGAGCAATATCAGAGGAGTCCTGGCCACGCTTTTAGAACAGCTACAGCCTTCCTCATTGCTCAGTCATCCACACAGTTCCAGCTCGGCATTCCTGACTACAGCATCCCCATCCCATCCTTGGGAAACAGCCCCCAGCCTCAAGGTACCCTCTGTGGTGGGCTGCACATATCGAGTGCACCCAGGACACTGTTCTCCAGCTGCAAGCACCACTGCAGTGCCCACTCTCCGTCCAGCCCAGTCACCTCGCTTGAAGCCCCCACAGCCGAGCGCATGGGGGCCCGGTGGGCACTTACTAAGAGCTCAGTGTATGGCTCAAGGGAGGCAGAGCCGAGGGCCAAGGCAAGCTGGACCGAGCCACAAAACTGCAAAGGGAAGAGAGGCCCCTGGGCGAGGGCGAGATGGAAGAGAAGAAGCCCCTCAAGGTGGGGAAGCTGCAGAAAGGGTGCAAGGACCAAACCATGGGTTGGAGAGACTCCAGTGGGAGAGGCAGGGCTTGCAGGAGGGGTATAGGAGCAGGATGGATGCTGGGGGGCCGACTCAAGAGTCCCATCTAATAGAGGGAAAAGGTTTACAGGAAGGGCTGGAGGCAGGGGTGCCAACGCAGGAGGACAAAGTGGGTCACTGTTACAGATGGAAATATTGGGAAGCCGTGGTGTCCAGAAAGGAGAAAAAAGACTAAAATCACAGCCTCGGCCTCATGTACAAGAACATGCCTGTTGCTTCCTTTGTGAGAACCCTGTACTGGAAACAAACCAGACAGACTACAGATCTGTGAGCTCTGGAGGATTCCTGGGATGGAATATTAGACAGCGATGAAAACAGATCCCCCTGTGGGCCATGCCACCAAATCCCACGGTCAGCACTGGGTGGAGAGATCGTGGGTAAAGAGGACACACTGCAGAACCCCATTCAAACTGAGCACTAACCTGCCAAAATGAGCCTCTGCCGTGATCATCAGGGCAGTGTCACCTTCAGGAGAAGTGACCAGAAGGGGGGTTCCGGGGGGGGGGGGGCAAGGGAGAGCTGGCTGTGCCCTGCTCCTTGCTCTGATTTGGTTCCATCAGCATGGCTCAAACTTGTTCACCTAAAACCAATTCAGTGAAAACCTGTTTGCTTGATGTTCACACTACATGACCAATGTATCCAAAGCTCGATCCTTTTTTCGGTGTTTTAATATCCATGTAGGTGTCCTTTTTTGTTGTTGTTAGGCTTCGAGTATTTCAATAATTTATATGTACTTGCCCAAGAAATACTTCTTGGAGTTATTATTTATTGTCAGCAACATAAATTTATCAAATTTGTAGTACCTTGTATAATGCTGAAATAGCTTCCTACTTCCTACCTTTAGAGATGGTCTGTTTCCTAGGCTATCTACTTTTCAAACTTTTTTTTTTTAATTCTAAGTTTCTAGCAATAAATACAATGGGTATAAAGAAAAAAAAAATTACGAAGGCTGCCGAGAGAGGATACGGAGCTGATGGGGCTCACACACGCTGCCCGAGAACACAGGTGGTCCCTCGGGGGGACCCACCTCGAAGGCGCTCAGCCACCCGCAGCACAGGACGTGGTGTCGTGCTGCCACCTGACGCTGCTGGCTTCCGGCTATGAGAAGTACTTTTGCAGTTTTTACCTGTTTTTACTTTTGCAGTTTTTACTCTGCATCCACAGAGAACCATGTACAGGTCCACCTGCCAGCTTGTGTACCCTTCCACTAAATCAGCCTTCCATTTCAGCTGCCACCTGCCAGAAGTGCTAAAATGCAAAGACAAACGCAGACTTAAACGCCAGCTCCAATTTCCCTGGGACGCTTTCAAGCCGCTCTCGGGCTAGCACAGCTAAAAGGCCACTGTCCAGCTCAGGAAAACACTAGAAAATGTCTTCTGGGTAACAAAAGTTACACTATTCTTTCCAGTGCTAAAAAAAGCAACGCCTCCAGCGCCAGGCAGTTTGGGAACGATGACACGCGCAAGGACACGTTCACGGCTCGACACGGGTAATGAATGGAGCTGTGTTTCGGAGAAGCGTCTTTCCATCTTTAGCGCTGACAGCAAGAGGGCTAGAAATTGCTGGAAAACAGCTCCGACACAAAACATCTCAGCCCCAGCCTGAAAATTGCACCAGCACTTATCTCAGAGAATGCTGATATGGAGGCACATTGTCTTCTTCTCAGATAAAAGAGAAAGGAAGAGACAGTGTGTTTGTGTTCCCTGTTTGCACTCGTTTTTAAAGGGAGATGTTTGCACCAAGCTGTCTATCAATTCTGCACAAAATAAATGAGTTAATTATAAATGATGCTATCTTCCAGCAGAAATAAAAGTACGTGCCCGCTGGTTCAAAGAGCCAAAGAGCTGTAACTTCCAAATAAATGGGAATCTGTATCTCCCTAAAGATTGCTGGTCTTGCAGGCTGCTCAGCCCTCAGCATTCTGTTTTAAAAACTGTGTGCATGCCACCTCTGTGGTTTTGCAGAGTCGGTGAAAAGCAAGCCCTGTTCGGACAGCGTGTTCCTGCCTCGCCTGAGGTCTGGGGATGAACAGGGAAAGATGGCATCTTCAAAAAACACCCCGGGAAGGATGCTTAATGGGGGGGGGGGGCAGGGGGAGGGCGAGGGGGCTGGGCAGCTTTGCAGGATGACACAATCCGAAACCTGAGCCCGGCCCTCAGTTTTCAAGACCAAGCTGGATCTGTAATTCTGCCCGGTCAGAGCTCTGCTTTGACCCAATTTCCCCTGTCCCTGCTATTCCTGAGTGTGCAGCCCGACACCGAGACCTGGCACGGACTCGCACACTTGGTGGCCTCCCTCCTCGCTGGACGCAGTGGGGCTCCACCTGACATTCAGCCCCAGGAAACCCCTGAGAATGAGGCAGACCTGGAGAAAAAGAAGGGTGGGGTTGTCTGTAATCAAAAGCCAGCTATGATGGGGAAAACTACAGAAATACATAACTTTAACACACGGAGCTGATGCAAAAATTTGAAAATGTATGTACAGGCTGCAGTACAGAAAGACGTCCCAAATGGGGGTCAGTGAGGGCGGTATTTTTCAATCTGGGGGTTGCAAACACAGTTTTCGAATAAAACTCAATTGAATAAAAAATCAGAGTGCATCCTATGTAACTGAGGATAAGTGCGCAGGAAAGGGACACAGAGGGACACAGAGACACAGAGGGAACGTCTCCTGCCCTCCCCTCACTGCCCCCGGCCTCACCTGCAGCCCCGCTCTGCTGCTGGGTAGACACAGGCGACCACAAACTCCTGGCCCCTGCCACAGCCTGGGAAAATAAAAAACCAGGCAACGTTTCTCACTGTGTGGGAGCCCATTTAGAAGTAGAAACAAACAGTAAACACCCACTTGCTTTTTGAAGAGGCATGTATAACATGTCTAGGAAAAGTGTTTCAGAGAAAGAGAGATCTTGAGTTATATTTAAAAAATTTTTTCTTTGTATTTTTCCAGTAGGATTTCCTTAAGGGGTATTCCTACAAAATATCGGGAAAATGCCAAGGAGAAAACAAAAGCAAGCAGGGAGCAACGTTTTGGACATTGTCTTCTAGTTCTTTCTGGGCAAATCATAAGTTTACTGCTTTTCTTGCTTACAGCATTGTGTTGACTTCTGATGCCACTGAGTATAATCTACATTTTTTATTTCTGGGCAAATCATAAGTTTACTGCTTTTCTTGCTTACTGCATTGTGTTGATTTCTGATGCCACTGAGTATAATCTACATTATTTATTTTTAAAGACGGACTAGTAGAAGCACACCACTTCATACCCACCCATGCTGCTGGTTCAAACTGTACATGACTTTTTTTAATCCATAAACACTGAGAAAGACCCCTTTCAATAAATGCTTACTCCTTTATATCCATGATTCCTCAGCATAAATTTCTAGAAGCTAAACTGCACTGGCCAAATAGTGCACACATCCTTACCATCTTTAAAACCCACTGACCAACTGCGACCTTGGGGAACAAGCATTAAAATGCAGCACCCAGAGAACTCGCCTCTTTACAGGGCCCCGGCTCACACTGCCTGGGCCCCACTCCTGGCTGAAAGCTCCAATTCTCTCCATTGTCAGGATCCTTGCCTGTAAGAATCTTACCAGGAATAAGTGAGATGGGTACAAAATGCCTTTTGCAGGATGCTGATAACGAGAGTACCATAAATATCACCCTATCATCCTTTTCCCTTAACTGCCTTCCCGGTCCCCCAGTCCAGCCTTTCCAATTCATCAATCAGAGGCACCATCAGTGACCACCCCAAACGTGGGCACAAGTACACTGAGTGAAAGAAGCCGGACTCAAGGCTACATCCTGCACAATTCCATTTATATGACCTTCTGCAGAAGGCAAAACCATAACGTGGAAAAGAGCTCAGCAGAGGGAAGGGACCATTTATGTCGGGGCATCAGATGGATTTCCAGTTACAGACATTTTTTGTGACTTGATTTGGTGGTGGGTACACAACTATATGCATTTATCGAAATTCACAAAGTGGTACATTAAAAGGGGAACATTTTACTGTGTAGAAAGCATGCCTTAATACATGTCATTAAAAAAAAAAAAAAACCTGCAGAGAAGGAAGTCTCAGCTGCCTGGACCAGCTTGCCAGGCCTTTACATCTCGCCCTCAGCCACCTCCCCTTCGGTCAAGCGCTGACCAAGCACCCTCGACGCCAAGAGGTCAGCCCGGCCATGCCAAGCCTAGGTTCCCTGCCCATCCTTCACCCGCAGCCTCCTGCAGGAAATCCTCCTCGGGTTTCCCAGATCTGCCTTCTCCCTTCTCAGGGCAGCATTCCCGGACCTCTGCCACGTGAAAGCCAATCCCCTCTTCCCTACACGGAGGGTTCTCACCTCTGTATATGCACGTGACCTGGAGAGAGGTGACAAATACAATCCCTGGTCCACAGGCACCTGTGTGGTTGCCACGCCCAGCCCAGTTCCAAGAGATTCTGGTCTAACTGGTCTGGGACAGGGCCCAGACACGATGGTGGCTGCTGCTGTTTTTCAAAATTGAAGTTTTTTTGTCTTTTTGTTTTTTAATTTTATTGAGACATAGTCACACACCATACAACCATCCAGGGCATACAATCAGTGGCTCACAATATCATCACAGAGTCGTGCCTTCATCGCCGTGATCCTTTTTAGAACATTTGCATCACGCCAGAAAAAAATGAAAAGAAAACCCCAAACATTCCATGCCCCATACCCCTCCCTCTTATTGACCATTAATGCTGCACTCTACCCAATATTAAGACTAACAACAGAGTCAGGGTAACTAAGACAGGGGAGTACTGTCAGGTATAGATACATGGCAATGAAACAGAACAAAACATCCAGAAGTAGACCTACACAAACACGGGCAACTGACTTGTTTGTTTGTTTTTGGTAATATAGTTCTGCAATCATTATCTCATTATCAAAGACCAAGGCTACTGGATTACAGTTTAACAACGTCAGGTGTTTCCATCTGGCCATTCTAGAACACTAGATGCCAAAAAGAAATATCTATAATAACGAGGCAGATGTTGTTCTGCTTTGTTTTGTTTTCCTCAAGTCACCAGGTTAAAAAATGACACAGGACACCTCCCAGAGACCCTGCAGACAACGCAATAAAGAAATAGTATGAACCCTTTGTGCTGACATGTTCCACAACTTCAGTGAAATGGACAGATTCCCTGAAACACACAAATTAGCAACACTGACTCAAGAAGAAACAGGCGAGCTCCACAATCCTGTATTAATAAAGTAAATTCATAATTAAATGAACAACTTTTCCCCATAAAGAAAACTCCAGGCCCACATGGTTCCACTAATGAACCGTTAGAGAAAAAAAATAATACCAATCCTATAAAAACTCTTTTAAAAAGTAAAAGAGGAGGAAACATTTCCCAAACCACTGTGAGGGGCCAACATTACCCTGACACCCAAAACACACAAAGCTATTAGAAGAAAAGAAAACCTTTCTCACAAATATAGCAACACATATGCTTTACGAAGTTTTGGCAAATCCAATCCAGCAATATATAAAAAAACATAATACATCATGCCCAAGTGGGATTTGTGCCAGGAATGCAAAGATGGTTTAACATTCAAAAAGTAATCAATGCAATCACCATATTAATGAACGGAAAAAGAAAAAAACGTGAAAGAAGCAAAATGCTCATTATTTACAATCTACAGCTTTATCTACATGAAAAATCTTAAGAGATTACAAAACAAGTCACTCAAACTATTGATTTAGAAAGGTCATAGGATAAACAACGGACATAAAAAATCAATTGCATGTCTCTACACTAGCATGAAAAACTGGAAAATAAAATTTTTTAAAAATCCATTTATAATAACATACAAAAACAGGAAGTATTTTGGAATAAAATGTGAGAAAATATGCACAAGACCTATATACTGACAACTACAAAACACTGCTAAGAAAAATTAAGGAAGATGAAAATAAATGGAGAGCTATTGTATGCTCACTTATTGGGAGACTTACTATTGTTAAAATGTCAATCTTCACGAAACTTCTCTATGGAGTTAATGGAATCCCAGCCAAAATTCCAGCAGGCTTTTATTGTAGAGGCTGACAAGCCAATTCTACATTTAGGCAGAAATGCAAATGACCTAGATGAGCCAAAACAATTTTGAAAAAGAAGTAAAATTGGAAAACTTACACCACCTGACTTCAAAGGTTACAATAAAGCAAGAATTATCAACACAGTATGGTATCGGGGTGAATCAGAAATACATGTATCAAGTAATAGGACAGAAGAGAGCCCAGAAACAAAGCCGCATGGATACAGCCAATTAATTCTCCAGTATGGCACCAAGATATTTTAATGGGGAAAGGACAGTTATTTTAACTTATAGCACATGGTGCTATAAGAATTGACTATTCATATGTAAAACAAAAAGACCTCAACCTTTAGCGCTTTCCATACCTGACAATCAGCTCAAAATGGATCAAAGATCTGCACATAAAAGCTAAAACTCTAACATTTTCAGTAGAAAACATTCTTTATGACCATACGTTAGGCAGAAATGTCACCCGTAGGAAACAAAAAGCACAAACCATTAAAAAGAACTGATAAATTTGACTTTATCAAAACTAAAAACGTCCGTACCATCAATAAAATAAAATAGTAAGCCACTGCAGCCCTTTCTTTTAATCCCTATTCAGTACCGTAGGCTGGAAACTTGGTTAGATTATCTCCACAGAGATGTGGTACCCAATTGTGGGTATCACCCTTTGATTAGAGGGAGAGATGAGTCCGCCCATTCCAGGTGGGTCTTGATTAGTTTACCGGAATCCTTTAAAAGAGGAAGCATTCTGGAAAAACTTGAGAGACCCACAAGAACCACGAGAGCCCACGCAGCCAGAGACTTTTGGAGATGAAGAAGGAAAATGCCCCAGGGGAGCTTCATGAAACAAGAAGCCTGGAGAGAAAGCTAGCAGATGTCACCATGCTTGCCACATGCCTTTCCACTCGAGACAGAAACCCTGAACTTCATTGGCCTTTCTTGAGCAAAGGTAACCTCTTGTTGGTGCCTTGAATTGGACATTTTTATAGACTTGCTTTAATTGGGACATTTTCACAGTCTTAGAACTGTAAGCTTGCAACTTAATAAATTCCCCCTTTTAAAAGCTGTTCTGTTTCTGGTATAGCACATTCTGGGAGTTAGCAAACTAGAACAGGAGGATAAGGGGTAAAATAAATTGGGTAGATTGAAGTCCTAGTAGTCAATGAGAGGGAGGGGCAAGGGATATGGGATGCATGAGTTTCTTTCTTTTTTCTTTTCATTTCTTTTTCTGGAGTGATGCAAATGCTCTAAAAATGATCACAGTGATGAATACACAATTATGTGATGATATTGTGAGCCACTGATTGTACACCATGTATGGATGGTATGTATGTGAAGATTTGTCAATAAAAATATTTTTTAAAAAAAGCAAGCCACTGACTGAGAAAATATCTGCAAAACAGATATTTGACAATGGATAAGAATCCAGAATATGAAAAATAACTCTTACAACTGAAAAATAACAAGACAAACAAAAAAAGTGGGCAAAAGACTTAAACTGATACTTCACAAAAGAATCCATAACAAAATAGCAAATAAACACCTGAAAAGATGCATAATTATAACAATGTCCATTAGCATGCCTAAAATAAAAAAGACTGACAACAGCAAGTGTCGGCAAGGATGTGAAGCAACCGGAACTCTGATATGTTAGTGGCAGGAATGTTAAATGAGCCAACTACTTTGGAAAATGGCTTGCCAGTTCCTTACCAAGTTACACATAGGCTTAGCCAACAACCCTACAAAACCACTCCTAGATACTAAGCCAAGAGAAATGGAAACATAGGCTCACACTAAGACTTCTATCTGAATGCTCACAATGTTTTCATTCACAACAGCCTCAAACAGAAAATAATCCAAATGCCCACCAACAGGGAGCAAGTAAACCATGATACATCCACATAATGGAATATTACTACCCAATAAAAGAATAGGAACTACAGATACACACAAAGTAGAACACTCTCCCAAACACTAGGCTGAGTAAAAGAAGCTAAACACGGAAGAGTACATAATATAGGCTTCCACTGTGAAACTCCTGAAGAATCAGAGGTAATCTAGAATGATCTAATCCAAGCAGATCAGGGGTTGCCTGAGGCTGGGATTCGGGGAGAGGGGAGTTTGAGTGCAAAGGGTGAAGAAGGAATTTGGGGGGAGAGGAGTGACAGAAATGCTCTCTATCGGGGTCACCAACATTTATATATCAAGAGCCAGAGAGTAAATATTTTCAACTTGGCAGGCCAAATGGTCTCTGTCGCAACTCAAATACTGTCATTACAGCACAAAAGGAACCGCAGATAACACACCCACAACTGGGCATGGCAAGACGACGTGCAGACAACAGTTTGCCAACCTCCGTTCTCTATCATAATTATGGTGGTAGCTAAATGACTATGTATATTTGTCAGAACTTATTGACTTGCACAATTAAACTGAGTACTCTATTGTATGAACATTATATCTCAATAAAACTGATGAACAAAATATTGTTTCTATGGACCAGCTAATAGAACTCCAGGTTAAAAAGCACCCCGGGCTAATCTCCTGTGCTTCCAGAGTTGAAAAGCTCCGCTCTGGCTCGTAGTATAGGGAGCTCTGTGTGCCTGCCCGCCTCTCTAAACTGCACATTCCCGATGGGCAGGTCCCATGTCTCAGGCCAGTGGTTCTCAAATTGCAGTGAGCATCAGAAGCCCTAGGAGGACTTGTTAAAGCAGAGTGCTGGCCTGCACCCTGGTTTCTGGCACAGCAGCTCTGGGGTACAGCTGAGAATCTGCATTTCCAACAAGCTCCAAGGGATGCTGCTGCTGCTGCTGCTGCCAGTCTGGGAACCAGGATTTCAGAACCCTCTCTCCTTCGTATAGCGTTTGATAAATGTTGAGTTAAGGGCCAGTGTTGGAATTTCAGATGGGTGACATAACAGGTAATGTAATATTAACAGGTTTTCTTCTTTGTATGCTGCATGGTGGGAGTCACATTTCATTCTTTTTCCACGTGAATATCCCATTATTGCAGCACCATTTGTCAAATGTTTTTTTTGGAGGGGGGGTGCTGGCAATGGAATCCGGGTCTCCCACGTGGCAGATGAGAACTCGACCACCTGCGCAGCTCCAGCTAACAAGTTTTATAGTAATACACTGTGGTGCTGGTAGCACATTGTAAATGTAATCAATGCACTGAACCGCACAGTTAAAAATGAGTAAAATCGCAAAATTTATGTTATATATACTATATATTTATATTAACCCATAAAACTTTTAAAAAATGAAAAAACATGTTCTGATACATGCTGCAACATGGATGAACCTTGAAAACATGACACCCAAGTGAAAGAAGCAAGTTACAAAGGACGACATATTGAATGATTCCATTTATATGAGATGTCTAGAATAAGCAAATCTAGAGCGATAGAAAGGACGCTGCTGGTTGTCTGGGGCTGGGGGTGCAGGTGTGAGTTTGGGGAGAAATGGCAAGTGGCTGGTAACAGTTATCAGATGCCTTTCGGTGGTAATGAAAATATTTACAGTTGATTGTGGTGATGGTTGTACAACTGGCGAATTTACTAAAAACCTCTGAATTTACACTTTAAATGGGTGAACTGTATGGCTTATGAATTATATCTCAATATAAAAGAGTCAGGGTTGTAGATGGACTCCAGGCTCTCACTAATGACTAGGGCCTGCGGCGTATGAAATGCCAGGCTAATGTAAAAAGCAAAATGCTCACAGCCCAGCTGGGGTGACCTGACAAGCCCCACCGTATCCCTCTTGGGACCCCAGCACCCACCGCACCAGTGTACCTGCTCCACTTTCACCTTCCTTGTACTCTGCTCAGCTATTCTCTCAGCTGGGAGGGAAATCACTCTGCCCTGGAGCCTTGCAAACGCATCTTTCCAGGTTTGCCTTTCGCTCCATCCTCAGCTCACCGCTCCCAGGTCCCCACTTGCACCCCTACGTCTCAGCTGTCACAGGCCACCATAATAGTGATTATTATGCCGGAGCAGCAGGACTCTCATCTGTGGACCTCAAGATCAAGTACAGTCACCAGCACATCGTACAAACTCAACAGAAGCTTCTGGAAGGACACTGGCACAAAGTGGAATCCCTTCCACTTGGCACATTATCCCACCCATTTCTTCTCACCAGTTTGGTATCTCTGGCAATTTTCTGTGCTCTCTCCCACTTCGTCCAGTCTCCCCTCTCTGGTAGTTCCTCACCTCCAGGTACAAACCTTAAAAACAGACCTTCTCTCTAACCCAATGGGACATTTACTCCATGTCTCAAAATTCTCAAAAAGGTTATCCACTCCTGCCATCCCAAATCCACCTCCTTCCCTTCTCTCTTGCAGGCAAGCGTTCTTACCTGCTGAGCCACCGTGGCCCGCCCCTTCCCTTCTCTCTTAAATTCACTCTGTTAAGTTTGGCCTCACTGCTTTGGTCAAGGTTGCGAATGACCTCGATCCAATGCTAAACTAATGGTCAATTCTCACTCCTCCTTACATGACCTCTCAGCCAACTGGTCCTTCCTCCTTGATGCGAGATCTGCCTGGGGCCTCCAGGACAACCGCTAAGTCCCCTGGGTTTTCTCCTACTTTACTGGCCACATCTTCTTGGACTCCTGTCCCCAGTCTTTGTCCTTGGACCTCTTCTCATCTCCCTCTACTCCAACTCCCTTGCTGCTCTCCTACTGACAGTTTTAAAAATATCACCTCTATGCAGACAACTCTCAAGTTTATATTCCCAATCCAGACCTCTCTTCCCAAACCCAGACTCATTTATCCAACTAACTCCTCACCATCTCTACTTGGGAGTCAACCCAGCTATCACATGTACTATTTTGAAAGCCATGCTCCAAGACTTCTCCATCCACAAACTGCCCCATCGCAAAGGGACAGTGACTCCATCCTTCCAGGTTGCCTAAACCACAAATCTTGGCATCATCCTGGGCTCTATGGCTCTAACACTCGTCATCAAATCTGTAAGCAAGTCCTGTTTGCTCTATCTTCAGAATATACTGGAATCTGACCACTCCTCCCCACCTGAACTGCTGCTCCTCCTCTCCGCAGCCCACTCTGCTCCAGCTGCACCCATCTCCTGGCTCTCCTTGCCTTTGTCAGGCTGAAGTTCCCTCAGCCCAAGTGACCCCATGGTATACCCCACACCTCCTCCATGTCACTGGCTCAGGAAGGCCTATCCTGACCACCTGGTCTCAAAGTTCAAAGCTGCTGGCTCCCTTAAGAGCCTGGACCCCATACTTCCTTTCTCTGGAGCACTAGCACCTCCCAACTCGTGGCATAAGCTTATGTATCCCGTCCCTAATTGGTCTTCCATCAACTTCTACTTGATTCGAAGCTCCAAGTGGGAGGGACATTGGTCTCCCAGTCCCCTGCACAGACAGTGCTCCATGGACACTGGGGCGGGAAGCGATGAACTCCCGTGGAGCTGCCCACTTAGGAGTGGGGAGGGCCTTTATAGGTTACCAGATTTCTTCCAATCAAGAATCCAAGATGGGGGGATAACCAGATACAAACTCACAGAGGGCAGAGAGTGCCAAGAACTGGGGCTGCCCCCAACAGCCAGCTTCTAGTTGAACGGGTTCCCCACATCTTCTCAGAGGAGAAGGACCTAAAGGATGAATGGACCTGGTTCGAACGGCAAAGAGGACAGCTAATGTTTATGGGCAGGCCGTTCACCGACAGCATGGCCATTAAATACTCTCCACGACCAACCGGCGACCCAACTGCAGACTAAGGCCACCGGCTTCTCGGGCAGCAACATCAGGGCCCTATTGTCCCCAGTCTGTAAATACTTTTTTTTTTTAATTTTTATTAATAAAACCAATCAACATACAATATGAACATTCTTTTTTCATCACATAGTTGTATATTCATCATCATGATCATTTCTTAGAACATTTGCATCAATTCATAAAAAGAAATAAAAAGAAAACAGAAAAAAAAAAATTCATACATACCATGCCCCTTACTGCTCCCCTTCATTGATCACTAGCATTTCAATCTACTAAATTTATTTGTCCCCAGTCTGGGCCAGAAGCAAACACTAACAAATGACAAGAAACAAATGCCCAAACGCACAGTGAGAACAAATGGGGCCAGTTGGGTCTTTGTACAGTGCAGACTTAACGAGATCCAACTAACAAACTCCAGCAGGGGAGCGCCCCTACATCCACACACAGCCCAAACACTTCACAAGTCAAGACAGCCAAGCAAAGGTACTCACATCTTGGATCAAAGCAAATTATGCTCGGGATATTAAAATACCTCTAATTTCTTGCAGAAGGACAAACGGGAAAATCAAAGCAAAGAAGAAAAAGTAGAATTCCAGACAACTTTCACTTTCTAGTTTCCTGACTTCTGTGCTATCTGTGTCACTGTTTTTAGGGGGGGGTTCGTGCAGATTAAGGTTATTTACTGTAGGCTCTACTAAATGAAAGGAGAAAAGTAACAAAGCGACCGCTGAAAATGAATGAAACTCCCAGTGCTAAGCTATCCAACTGGCAATGGGAATCGTGCCCAGAGCAGACTCTGAGCCCATCTTTGCCTTTCATTTCTGTTTCCAAGTCTCAAGGAGGGAACATCTTTCCCCACTCGAAATAAGGGCTGTGTCTGAGCTGAGGCACCCCCATTCCCCGCCCCACCCCCCCCATCCCCCGCAACATCAGGCACAGACTACCTCCCGTTAACCCTTCTGTGGCTGGCATATACTGTTATTTAAGCTTTCAGAGTTTCCATCTTCCTGCATGATGGGGGTGGGGGTGGGGGGGGTGCTGACTTCTGTCTCTTCCTGGCCCACAAAACACACATTCCGTGGGCCAGTTAACTAGTGATTCGCTGATTGTCTCATTTAAGCCAAATCTGTTATTAAGTTGTGCAGGATATGAATTCCTACTATTCAAATTCTATCTTAAAGGCCCTAGGAGACCAAATCATCTCATGGAAATGCCCTTTGAAAAACTAGTTTTATCATTATGAAAAATAATTATAATTATTGCAAAATCAACCACAGAGAAGTAAATGGGGGGGGGTTGTGAAAGTCGCTCCTCCCTGCCTTCCCCTCCCCTCCCTAACTCCTGCTCCCCCCCCCC
>PVIY010036241.1:0-25606 GCA_004026745.1 Myrmecophaga tridactyla
AACTGGAAGACAATTAATTTAGAAGTGATCATGTGAATTTGAGGTTCCCACCAGAGCGGTCATGTAAATTCGTCAGCAGGAAACACACACAGATGCACACATATGCACTATAAGTTCATTGCTCAGAAGAGCTTTTGACTTGGACATAAATAATTGAAACTCAATGCAATATAGATGATAACTAAAGTCATGGGAGTGAATATTCTGGGGGGGGGGGGGTAGACAGTGAAAAGGAATGAGAACCCTCAGGAATTCAGACACCTTTAAGATGGAAACCTAAACATTCCACCACAGTCACTTAAAAGACTTCTTCTCTTTGCACCCAAGTCATTGTCTGAGGGGCAGAGAAGGGCCGAGGACATAGTGTCACCCATTGCCTTTCTGAGTAGCCTGGTGTCAAACATGGCCTAGGTAGTCATGAGTCACAGGGACCACTGGGGTATAAGAGGGTTGCTGCATGTTTTGAAGGTAAAGCTGGATTAGATGTGGATATAGGAGAAAGAGCAGAGTAAAAGATGGCTCCGAAGTTTTTAGCTTGGACAACCAGAAGAATGAACTGCCTATCAAATGTGATGGCACAAACAATGGATAGGGAAGGTTTTGTAGGTTTTCTTTATTTTTGTCTTGTTTAGTTGTTTGGGGGAGATCAAGAACTCAGGTTTGGAGGTATTAAAGTAACGTTCCCATGTCTGTGAAACATCCAAGTAGAAAGCTGGAATACAAGGGTCTCCAGTTCAGGAGAGGGGTCTGGGCTGGAGGTAAAAAATTAGAAGTTCCTCAGCATACTTTGTAAATATGGAAAGGAAAGGACCAAAGACTGAGCCTAGAGTTATGCCATTAAAAATCAAGGAGAGGGCGGCTGCTGTGGCTCAGCAGGCAGAGCTCTGACCTGCCGTGCTGGAGGTCTGGAGTTCGATCCCTGGTGCCTCCTGCCCATATGCAAATTAAAAAAAAAAAAAAATCAAGGAGAAGAGGGAAAACCAGCAAAAGTACCAGAAAAGGAGCTACTGTGAGGTAGAAATAAAGTCAGGAGACTATAATTACCCATAAGCCAAGTGAAAAGGTATATCAAGAAGGAGATACAGCATTGTGCCAAATTTTGGTGATAGGTCAAATGAGTTCAAGAAGTGACTGCTGAATTTAGCATCCTGTAGGGCTTTATGACCATGATAAGAGGAGTTTCAATGGAGTACTGTGGGTGAAACCTACATAGAGTTTAAGAGAGAATCAGAGAAAACTAATTGAAGATGTCACCTATGACAACTGTTTCAAGCTACAAAGGGGAGCAGAGCAATCAGGCAGGGCCTGGCAGGGAATGTGGAGTCAAAGTAAGCTTTTTGCATGTGTTTAAGATGGGGGAAATACTAGCATATTTTCGTGATGATGGGAATAATTAAATAAAGAGTAAAATTGAATATTTTGGAGAGAAAGAGATTTGCTGCAATTATCCCTCAAAAAAGTGATTTCCTCTAAAGTAAGCATTGACAGATCATCAGTAGTTACAGACTGGGTGGCAGGCATAGATACTGGCAGGTAGGCAAATGTGATGGTAGAAGTAATTGTAAGCTTTCTTCTGACAGGTTCAGCTGAGAGGGAGGATGAGGGAGGACTTTGGAGGGCTGAGGATAGAGGGGAAGGTTTGAAATCATCAGCTAGAAGTGGAAAAGAATAAATGGTCTAGGACAGCTCAGGATGATTGTTTCATGTAAACAAACAGGCTTAAGTAGCTGAAATAATCAAATGACCTTACCACCATGGCAGCCCCAAATCATGGAATCCCAGCAAGGATCCAGAAGAGTGAGAAGTTATAATGTGGTTACGTATTATAACAGATATAAAAATGTACTCAACTGGGCAAGCACGCAGACATACACTCCAGGAAGAGTATGCATCTTCCTTTGTGATAGGGGGGTTCAGAATAAGCCTCTGTGTGTTGTCTGTTCTGTTATTCTGCATCCTTATTTAGTGTGCCTCAGTGGTTTCAACAAATATGTGAGAGAAGTCTACAAGGGCTTTAGGGCAGTGCAGAATTTAATGGCTGCTGTATCAATTATTTTCCTAAAAGGTAGATGAAAAAAAGATGAAGCCTCTGGTATAAAAAATGAATGAGAGGGGTGAACAGGTGGTCCAATGGTAGAATGCTCATCAGTCATGTGGGAGAACTCGGCTCAATTTCCGGCCCATGCACCACCACCTCACAACACCCCCACCCAAAAAAAAAAAAAGGGAGAGGAAACTTAACTCCAATCCAACCCATTTCCTTCTGATAAAGTCATTAGTTCTAGATTATTAACTTCAATATTAAACCTGAAATAACGTTTTTTAACTTTGCTGGTTAATGTGCACTAAAATATCAGAAGTTTTTTTCTCTATGGGGAATTATACCACGCTTCATCACTTTGGTATCTTGTTACTTCAATATAGGAATGTTTATCATGGGAATAAGGGATGCTAGAATGGAGAATTTAAGAAATGGCAGAATTATGAAATATTCACAAACTATAAACTTGGTTAAAACACACAGTGTGGCTGCTGAGTTTGAGAAGGAAGCTGAGTGAAGAACTAACCAATGTAGTTAGTTAGTGGATACTCACAAATGTAGGATAGTTTATACAAATCAGAGAGACCTAGGTTCGAGACTGAACGTTTCTACTTACTGTATGAGAGTGATCAGATTATTTAAACACAGTTAGTCTTAGAATCCTCCTCTGTAGACTGGGGCTAAGGATGGTTGTGAGAAAAAACAAATGACTTAATATGCATACAGTACGTAGTTTAGAGCTTAAGGCATTGTAAACACTCCATAGATGATGACGTGATGATGAGGAGGAGGAGGAGGAAGAGGAGGAGGATGGTGACAGTGGTGAGGATGGTGGTAGTAGGTGGTGGTAAGTAGTAGGTGGTAACTTCTCAGTTGACCACTAAGAAACTTTCCTATGGACAAATCACTCATCCTCTCTAGGCCCAGCAATCTGCCTGCCTCCTTGTAGGATCTCAATAAATATTTATTGAATGCGTGTATGTTCTAATAGTTTCTAAAGCTCATCCTAGCATTATGGCACTCTGTGATCCTATAAATCTGTATTATTCTCTGGTTCTTAACACTTAGACTTGTGGTATAAAAAATGAATGAACTCTTTATGGTATTGTTAAAAATCAATTATAAAGGCCCATTTAATTATGAGAAGTTATTTCACTCACTTTAAGCTATTGCATCTTTAGAAAGCAGAGGGAAAGAGAATGATCAGGAAGAGGAGTGAGTAAAAGAAAAGTAGGAGGTCAGCTGAAAGAAGTGGAGGGAGAAAAACTATGATGTTCCAATATACATCAAATGGTTTCTGGTCTTTGGGGACACCTGACAACCTGATTATTTCTTAGGAGAAATTCACATCAATGTGTAAATTTAAAAAGGAAGAATGTTCCTAAGGAAGTTCCTGAACTCCAAGAGCACCTTTCTTCAGAACCAACAATGTTCTTTATGAATAGATTCCACAGCACAGGCAGGTTGGGCATAATCTGTTGAGTACAAGGTCACTTCTCAATTCCTTGCATTAACTCTCAACTTTGGGAATATAAAGAAACCCTGCCTGCTTCTTCTGGGCCACCTCTACTCATCTGCACTATGAATTATCTCATGAATTAAAACTCTTTATAACATTAACCAACACAGGTTCCTATGTCTATGTCTCTGCTTACACATTTTCTTGCAAATAGAAAGGCAAGTCTGAGGCCATGCACACCCTCATATAAAAGTTTCATTTATATTTATAATTATTCTAGCATCCCATGGAGTTTTCCCAGAATCCTCCCTTGACCTTCTTCTTTGAACCCTATAGTTCTGGTTTAGGTATCCCTTGGTTTTAGTCTCTTGTTTTATCCCTAGATTCTGCTTCTCTGTCAGTTTTAAAAAATTGTTTTTCCATTTTCATCTCTGATATTTTCACTCAGTTTACCCTAGGTTTTTCCAAGTAAGGTTTAGCACAAGCTAATGTTTCAGATTTCTATTTTTCCAAGGGTTCTAGTCTCCATTTTCTCTAATTTGCAAACCCTAACCATCTCTTTAAGACCGAGTTTATATAATGTCCCTGAAATATCTCCTCAGGAAGAACAAGAATCATATTCCACTTCAGTTTATTTGGTGTGTCAAAAATACCATTGGCAGGCGGGCCATGGTGGCTCAGTGGCAGAGTTCTTGCCTGCCATGCTGGAGACCCAGGTTCGATTCCCAGTGCCTGCCCACGCAAAAAAAAAAAAAAAAAAAAAAACCGTTGGCTGCTGGCTGCTCACTGCTGTGTCTTCAGAGTATGGCTTTGCACTCCATAAGGAGAATAGTCATGTCTTATTCCTAAGAGCTGTCCCAGAGCATGATGTAGGTATTTAACACCTGCCTTATACAATGAGTAAATGCAGACATAAAGCAGATACTAAATCAACCTCAAAAAAAAGGGAAAGGAAAAATTAATTACTCAGTTAAGCAAAAGACAAGAAGTTTTGGGATTTTGTGCATCCTCCATTAGTATTCACAAAACCCCAAGTCTCATTTCTCCCCAATTCCCTTCCATAAATACTTTCCCTCTGAGATCCATCTATTTCTGTCAATTTTAAATGAGCTAATCTAAAGGTCAGAAATTAACAGTGAAGCCATAGCAAAGGATGAAAGAGAAGCTATTGCCCTAAGTAGGAGACTAAAGGCAAGGATCATTGCTAATTGATTTTTTGAAAGTTTGTGAAGCATGAAAAGCATGTCAGGAGCAGTCTGACAGCAAAAAACACAATGTCACTCAACACAACAGTATAGTGGAAAGGACACTGAATGGGGTGTTGGGAGATTGGCTTCTAGCCACACTTTTGCCACTAACCAGCTCTGTAACCTCAAAAAGTCCTTTAACCTCTAGACTTCATTTGTAAAAGCATGGACTTGAACTACACCTCTAGCATTCCACTATGAAGGTACTCTGACTTGATGATTAATTCTCAAATGTATCCCACTGAAGCTGAAGATAAATGCAAACAATATCGCCGGAGATAAGGGGAGAGGTGCTATGACTAGAATACTTAAGAGGGATGCAACACCACCCACGAGGGATGGGTGAGCATTAATTTACATTTTTCCATCCATGAATGTGCACTAAATTTATCTCAGATCCAATAAGAGGAAGTAATATGCTCTGAACCATACTTTTATGATGATAAAAAAAGAGGCATTATGAACATATTGCCTTCTATTCACAGTTCTATTTCATTTTGTTGTTTAAAACATGTTCCCCAAAACATGAAAACTAGATTTTATCCAGATTACAGTATAAGAGAGAAAATTAATTTATCTGCATTTGTCCACCTGGTTTCATTGTTTCAGTTACTTGGCAATATTCTCCAATATTCTCCAACCTTGGACCTTCTATGTAGTGGAGAGTGAAAGCAAAAAGGGAATAAAGAACATGGGGAAGGAAGGAAGTCTCAGCTGTGTCCCCATACTGTTCCCGTTGCTTAGCAACATTTCATATCTCTGTCAGAGAAATAATGATACAAGGAGGTGACATATACAGAAAGCAACCTCCACAAGCCCATTTCTCATGAAGTTAATGTTATGCTGATGCCTTTAATGCAACATCAAAAAAAAAAAAAAGGAGTAGCTGACTTTACCAAATCTACATTTCCTTAACATCAGTAAGATCATTATGACAGCAAAAGTCCTATAGATTCAGTTCCACAACCAAGGACAGAGTTGGAGAGAGACAACTATAGAAAAACCAAAAGCTTTCTAAACTATATAGAAAAGCCAAAAGCCGCAAGGAGTGTGGAATTGATTTCTCATATGCACACAGGATTTAGGACTCACCACTTATCCACTTAGCTTCGGGGTCATGAATTTTGAAATCGTCACTGAACAGATCTTCTACTGTAACTTTCTTTTTTTGAGACAGACTGTTATCTTCCGCTAGAAAAGAAGAGCAAATAGTTAAACTTTGTGTGTGCATGCTGGAGAGAGGGTGATAAAGGAGAGGGCCATACGACATTCTGATTGCCATTCATAAATAGTATATATGGTAAAACACACAATTTCTATACATAGTGAAGAATAGCCAGTCATCCATTGTTTTTAATTACACACTCAAAAACTCTACAGAGGAGATCACAATTCAGTAAAATGGCCTCATTCCTCCCCTCCCCTTGCCACACACAAATGATCACATTTCTTATGTATGGAGATGAGTCATTGTTTTCAGATAGGTTTGTGAACATTTAGCGAGGCAAATGTACTGCTAGGATATTAGGAGAAGACGATGTCCCTTCTGAAGAGTGAGGATGGTCAACACAGGAGGGGACAAATGTCTAGAATTGATCTCAATTGTATTATGCAATCATTCATTCACTAAACAATTATTAAATATCAACAAACTATAGGCACAGTTTTGGATGCTTGGACTTCAAAGACAAACGAATTGCTCCTTAGGTTTTTACTCTCTATTTGACCCTGGCTATATTTGGATTAGCTCTTTTTTAGATGGGAACGCCGCAAATGTTTACGTGCTGACCACCAGATTCCATCCTGCCTCATCTACATTATTATGCTCAAGAGTAAGCACATGGGATAAGCTTATGGTGGTACTGAACTATTATTTTTTAGTTAATGACACCTGGGGGTAAGACTTTAACACCTAACAGCTGTGATCCTATTTTTAGAAGTCAAAGCTCCTGGTATTTTAGGTCTCCCTCAAAAGAAGCTCTCTCCATTTAGAGGCACAAACATCCATCTATCTGCTTTGAAAAGACAAAGAACTTGCAAGGAAGCTGGCAGGATGCCTTGACCTCACGAGTCTAAACTAACAGACAAAAATGTAAGACTCAGTCCCCTAAACCACTCTCACTTCTTTTACATGAATGTACATGCCCCAGAAACCTGAGAAAATCTTCAACGTGACCATTTTGGATTCACGTCATTTACTTAAAATGTGTATATATTTCCCTGCCTACCTAAACAGAAAATGCTGAATATAAGTGCACTTTTCTTGAGGACCCAGGGTCATCATTACACCAGTAACATCAACTTTGTGTCCTGCTGTTGTGCCAGGTGGGAATAAGGTAGAACTACAGGTACTAATGAAGACAGATTGGGCAATGTTCGTTCTACATCAAGTGGCTCCCAAGTGTTTTGTTTTGCATTTTCATGTCTAGGTGTTATGTGTGTTTCTCTTTTCAATTCCTGGCTGTTGAACCATCAGATTTCATATATGGACTGTCTCTTTGTTTGCCCTGTACACAGTGTAGGCTTCCTCTTTTAATTTTGTTTCTATAACTGTGACAGGTTGGGAAAATGACAAGAAAATCTGTTGGGATTATATAATAAAGTAGCAATAAGTAGGGTGGGCCACAGTGGCTCAGTAGGCAGAGTTCTCGCCTGCCATGCCGGAGACCTGGGTTTGATTCCAGGTGTCTGTCCATGCAAAAAAAAAAAAGCAATAAATAATATTTAAATAACATGCCTGAAGCTTCTTCTTTGAGCCTAATGCATATTTTTTGTCATTTTTTAATTTTCCTATTTCATTATTTTTTTTCCTTTTGTACTCTGAAAGTTACAGATTACCGAGTTTGTAAGAAAAGTCATGTGTTGCTTTGTATACTGATTTATTTCTTCAATGTCAACTAGGATTAATCTGCGTAAAAGTTTTTTGGAAATTACAAAGTGATGCAATGAAAGGTGGTCCCGTTATTAGAGATGATTGTATGTGGAGCTATCCCATATTAAACAAACACATTTTGTTAAACAAAATTGATTTCTTCCTCTATAAACAACTTTCTATCTGAAATTGAAACAGCCCTGGAAAAAGACATACCACTTAGAACATCATATATTTCAGTATGAAAAGCAGGATACAGATATAATTTTAAGGATTACTAGATAGGGATCTAGTACAGTTACTAGATGTAGCAATTGAAAAGTACAATAAAAAATTTTCAAGACACTCTTAAGTATATCATAATAACATAAGTTCTCATATGCGATGATTAAGTTCATGTGTCGACTTGGCCAGGTTATGGTACCCAGTTGTTTGGTGAAGCAAGCACTGGTCTGATTGTTACAATGAGGATATTTCATGCATTTAAATCATCAGTAAGTTGATTGCATCTATGACTGATTACAATCAACTGAGGAGATTGCCTTCAACAGTGAAAGAGGTTTCACCCAATCAGTTGAAGACTTTAAAAGAAGTGGCCTTTTCACGAAGATGGCACCTAAAGCAAAGAAGGAAGCCCCTGC
Organism: Myrmecophaga tridactyla; assembly: GCA_004026745.1. Lineage (NCBI taxonomy): Eukaryota > Metazoa > Chordata > Mammalia > Pilosa > Myrmecophagidae > Myrmecophaga > Myrmecophaga tridactyla. The sequence continues at coordinate 8,261 of PVIY010036241.1, forward strand.
CCATCCCAAAACCGAAGCCAAAGCAAAGGCTTTGAAAGCCAAGAAGGCAATACCAAAAGGCATCCACAGCCATACAAAATATGATGATCTGCACTTCACCCACATCCTGCTGGCCCAAGATACTACATCTCAGGAAATAACCCAGATATTCTCTGAAGAGCATCCCCAGGAGAAACAACTTTGACCACTAGGCCATCATCATGTTCCCCCTGACCATTGAATCAGCCATAAAGAAGATGGAAGACAACACACTTGTGCTCATTGTTGATGTCAAGGCCAACAAGCACCAGATCAAACAGGCAGTGAAGAAACTGACACTGACGTGGCCAGGTCAACATTCTGACCAGGCTTGATGGAGAGAAGAAGGCATATGTTCAACCGGCTCCTGACTATGATGCTTTGGATGTTGCCAACAAAATTGGGATCATGTAAACCAAGTCCAGCTGGCAAATTCTAAACATAAGCTTTATGACCATAATATAAAAAAAAGTGATGATTTCAGCAGACGGAAGAGAGAATTTCCTTCTCTACTTTGAATAGCTATTATCTCCAAGGAGATTCATTGAAAAACTTCCTTGACATTCCCAGCTTGTGGCGTGCCCTACAAATTTGGACTTGCCCATCCCCACAGTTGTGAGAGACAATTCTTATAAAAATCTCATAATATTTACATTATATTATATATGTATGTGTATGTTTTTATGTATATATAGTATATATATGTATATATCTGTGTTTATGTATGTATATATATCCTGTCAGTTCTGTTTCTTTGGAGAATCCTGACTAATACATCATATTAAAACAAAATTGCATTTGACGAAATTTCATTATTCAAGGAATGATTTCATCTTCTAATGCTGAGGTATCCACGTATCAAATGAGAAAAGAAATGTAAGACTTCCACTTAAATGAACTTTAAAGTAAAGGAAGGAAAAGAAACTTATTCACTGTCTAAAAAATTTTTTTTTCATAAATTACAGTTTTATTCATTGTTCAAAACTGTTATTTGGGTTTTGAAGGTATTTAAAAACTTATCATAGTCCTTTTACATAGGAAGAAGTTGTGGTAGAGGAATTATAAAATATACTGTAAAAAGTAGTTGGGTAAAGGGTGAGCAACGGTGGCTCAGTGGCAGAGTTCTCACCTGCCATGCCAGAGACCCAGGTTTGATTCCTGGTGCCTGCCCATGAGAAAAAAAAAAAAAAAAAAAAAAAAACCTGGGGTCAAGCCAGGGAATTCAACTCTGTCAATAATTAGCTGTGCTACATTGACCTCTCTACACCTAGCTAAATTCTTTACACATTCAACTATTTTGTTTATTTGCTTATAGTTTGTTAGATTCCAAAATTATTTTAGGTAGTAATATGCACAAGGGACTTCTAAATTCCAGGAACCATACTGAGCCCAGAAGAATAAAACTTAAAAGGCTTTGTACCTGCTTCAAGAAATTTACAGCATTTAGAGGTAAGAATGAAGCCAATCATGTCAGAATTAAGTTAAATCAGAATACAGGGATAAGGAAGAAACTGTCTTGTATTTCAGAACCTCATCTACTCTTTGAGACCAAAGGTAGAAAGGTTTATTTTGTCCAGAACCTAAATTTTCTGTAGCACATAACCTAATTCAACTTGTTTAGATACATTATTTAAACAATTCAAACACAGGGAGTCCAGAATAAGAGTGAAAACCTTTAATCCTGTATAGCTTAATGGAATACCTGGATATATCCCAGAATTTATTAAGCAGATAATCAAAAAGTATTGGCAAAGTCCCCTGAGGAATGGGAGAAAAAATATGGAACTATTAAACTTTACCACTGGGGAAAAGCCTGATACCGTCAAACACTAGGGATATCCAAATCAATAGGCCACGCTCTTGATCTTGAGGCTTGCTCTTGTGAAGTTTATGTATGTAGCTGAGAAGTATAGCCTACCTATAGGTATGCCTAAGAATTACTTCTGGAGGACATATTTTGTTGCTAAGATGCAGCCTCTCTCTCTCTAACCCCAACTCTGCAGTGAAATTATTGCCCCCCCCCCCAGCTGTGGGACATGACATCCAGGAGTGAAAGTCTCCCTGGCAATGTGGGAGATAACTCTGGCCCTGGCGCCATGGGATCAACAATACCATCATGACCAAAAGCGGGAAAAGAAGTGTAACAAATAAGGTATCAGTGGCTGAGAGAGTTCAAATACAGTCAAGAGGGTACCCTGGAGGTTGCTTTTATGCAAGCTTCAGTTAGACATTGCTACCTATCATAACTTGCCAAACTCCAACCAAAACCATTCCTGCCAATCTTAAAGAACCCTAGGGCATTATATAAGATTCTACAAAGACTTCACATACTAGGGTAACTTTCCAGAAACCTACAACCTCCAGATGGGTTCCTGGACCAGATAAGTCATGAAATGCAGAGGGGCCAGCCTCTCCAGAATATCAACTAGTTCCAACCCCTATCCCATGTTGCTGATAGCCCCTTCCAATATGAAAAAGTTAGAATGGGCACAGCACAAATACCCCTAAAGAGTGGGAGAAAGTTGAAAGGTGATGGTTGGGTTACACAGAGAAGGTAGGGTTTAACAAATGTGCATGATTGCTGAATCATTATATTGATATTTCTTTTAGTCTCCAGTATCTTACAGCAGTTAGAAGTAAAAACCTAAATTAGGAATTGTAACCCATACCAATTCTGAAATCTGTTCTACAACTAATTGCTACGAAGTGCTTTGAAATTTATTGCTTTTTTGCACATATGTTATTTTTCACAAATAAGAAAAAAGTCTATTGTGATGATGAAAGTAGTTATATGATTAAAAATTTAATGTAATTATGCACTGCATTAAAGAATAAAGAATTTTTAAAATTTGTTTTTTATTATCAAACCAAAACAACATGTAACATGAACATTCTTAATATACAAACATTCCGTGCATGGTGTAAAATCAATGGCTCACAATATCATCACATAGTAGTGTATTTATCACCTTGATAATTTTTTAGAACATTTGCATCACTCCAGAAAAAGAAATAAAATAAAAAACTCATACATACCTTATCCCTTACCCCACCCTCTCATTGACCACTAGTATTTTATCTACTCAATATATTCTAAACTCTGTTCCCCCTATTTTTTTAATAGCCCTTACAACTCCCTTTCATTGTTCATTAGTATTTCAATCTACTCAATTTATTTTAACATTTGTTCCCCCTATTATTTATTTATTTTTAGTCCACATTTTTTAGTCATCTGTCAATATTGTAGATAACAGGAACATCAGACACAAGGTTTTCACAATCATATAGTCACATTGTGAAAGCTATATCATTATACATTTACCTTGAAGAAACATGGCTACTGGAACACAGCTCTACAGTTTCAAGTGCTTCCCTCTAGCTTCTCTAATACACCTTAAACTAAAAAGGGGATCTTTATAAAATGCATAAGAATAACCTCCAGGATAACCTCTTGATTCTGAAATCTCTCAGCCACTGACATTTTATTTTGTCTCATTTCTCTCTTCCCCCTTTCACTTGAGAAGGTTTTCTCAATCCCTTGATGCTGAGTCCCAGCTCATTCTAGGATTTCTGTCCCATATTGGCAGGGAGGTTTACACCCCTGGGAGTCATGTCCCATGTAGAGAGAGGGAGGACAGTGAGTTAGCTTGCCATGTTGGCTGAGAGGTCACATCTGAGCAACAAAAGAGCTTCTCTGGGGGTGACTCATAGGCCTAATTTTAAGTAGGCTTAGTCTATCCTTTGCGGGGATAAGTTTCATATGAGGAAACCCCAAGATTGAGGGTTTGGCCTATTGCTTTGTTTGTCCCCACTGCTTGTGAGAATATCAAGAATTCTCCACATGGGAAAGTTGAGTTTTCCCCTTTTCTTGCAGTTCCCCCAAGGGGACTTTGCAAATACTGTTCAAATCAATCATCTATCTTTCCTTCTAGTTCCATTTGTGCCCTCAGCCCTCCTCCCTCTATCAAGAATAAAGAATTTTAAATCTTAAAAAAAAGAAGCTGACAGAATAGTGGGAACCAAAGTCAAAACAAATAATCACAATCTAATAGGAATGGTGCTGATAGAAACTTGATGTGGGACCTAGCATACCAACATTCTAAGAGAATGCTGAAATTGGGAGAATAAGAAAATGGAGAATAAGAATAAGAAATTATGTTATACTATACAATAAAAAATTTTAAAAAAAGAATGAAAGAAAGTGGGAGGAATTCAGGAAAGAATTGTTTGAGGAAAGAAACTGCCAGCCAAGATGGAGGAGATAAAAAGAAAAAGAACATTCTATTTGATTTGTAAATATTACCTTGAGGATTTTTGCTTCTATATTAATTAGGAGATAGGTCTGTAGTTTTTCTTTCTTGTAGTATCTTTATCAGGCTTTGGTATTAGGGTGGTATTGGCTTCATAGAATTAGATAGGTAGTGTTCCCTCTTCTTCAATTTTTTGGAAGGGTTTGTAACCAAGAAATTAGGATTAAAGGGATGATTTTGATTTCTGAATCATTACATAGATACTCCTTTTTGCTCTGTTATACTGGAGTAGACAGAGGGAAACACCTGAAATCTCTGCATTATAATCCAACTGCCTGGATCTCTGATAATGATCATATAGCCTTTACCTTCTGCCCCTATTGTATAAACCTTGTGACTAACCTTCATTTGTATCCAGTTATTTGGTTTTTAAACTTTAGAGTTTTCTGATCACCAGACAGCCCCTAATGTTTATTAATGAAGGATCTTGGGTCAGGTCAGAACTAACCCACCCCAAGTCCAAAGTTATCTTGATAACCAAGCATCTAACCAAACTGGGCCCATCTGACCTACACAGTAACTTTAGACTTTAACCTACAAGTCACCTGAATCTCATTCTGCCATTTTCTTACATATGTTCTATGATAAAGCATGTAATCAATCTGCACATGCTCAATAATCAGATAACCTCTAATTACATCATCTGGGGCCATTGTGCTCATTATCTTAAACTCTGCCCATCTTCTCTAATAAAATTGTCAGAAGTACTGCAGTTCAGAGAGAGATTTTGGGCTGAAAGGTCATCTGCTCTCCTATTACACACCTAGTAATAAATTCTCTCTTTGAAACCCCAGGTCTCAAGAGCTGGTTATTGAGCATACTGAGCAAAGGAATCCAAGGCCTTTGTCTGATAATAAGTTTGAGTAGGAATGGTTTTAATTCTTCTTGGAATGCTTGGTAAAATTCACTGTGAAGCCATCCAGTCCTGGGCATTTCTTCATTAGAAGGTTTTTGATAATTGATTCAATCTCTTGTGATTGGTTTGTTGAGGTCTTCTATTTCTTCTCAAGTGAGTATAGATTGTTCATATGTTTCTAGGAAGTTGTCCATGTCATCTACAATGTCTCATTTTTTGGCATACATTTGTTCATAATATCCTCTTATGATCTTTTTTATTTCTTCAAGGTCAGTGTAAATGACCTTCTCTCATATCTGATTTTATTTCTTTGCATCTTCCCTCTTTTTGTCTTTATCTATTGTTTCTTTAGTTCTCCATTTCATTTATTTCTGCTTTAACCTTCATTATTTCTGTCCATTTGCTTGCTTTAGTGTTAGTTTGCTGTTCTTTTTCTGGTTTCTCCAGATGTTCAGTTAGATCACTGGTTTTTGCTCTTTCTTCCTTTTCAATGTAGGTGTTTAGGGCTAAAATTTCCCTCTCAGCACTGCTTTTGCCACCTCCCATAAGTTTCAATATGTCATATTCTCATTTTCATTTGTCTCAACATATTTACTGATTTCTCTTGCAATTTCTTCTTCATCCAATGAATGTTTAAGAGCATGCAATTTGACTTCCATATATTTGTGAATTTTCTGGTTCTTCAATTGTTATTCAACATCAGCTTTATTCCACATGATCAAAGTGCTTTGTATAATTTCAGTATCTTTAAATTAAAACTTGTTTTGTGCCCTCAGCATACGGTCTATCTTGGAGACTGTGCTGGTTTGAAAGGAAGTATGCCCCCTAAGAAAAGCCATGTTTTAATATAAATCCCATTTCATAAAGGTAGAATAATCTCTATTCAATACTGTATGTTTGAAACTGTAATGAGATCATCTCCCTGGATGATGTGATTTAGTCAAGAATGGTTGTTAAACTGGATTAGGGGATGACATGTCTCCACCCATTTGAGTGGGTCTTGATTAGTTTCTGAAGTCCTATAAAAGAGGAAACATTTTGGAGAGAGAGATTCAGAGAGAGCAACACTATGAAGCAGAGAGTCCACCAGCCAGTGAACTTTGGAGATGAAGAAGGAAAACGCCTCCCGGGGAGCTTCATGAAACAGGAAGCCAGGAGAGAAAGCTAGCAGATGATGCCATATTTGCCATGTGCCCTTTCAGCTGAGAGAGAAGCCCTGACTGTGTTCGTCATGTGCCTTCTCACTTGAGAGAGAAACCCTGAACTTCATCGGCCTTCTTGAACCAAGGTATATTTCCCTGGATGCCTTTGATTGGACATTTCTTTAGACTTGTTTTAATTGGGACATTTTCTCGGCCTTAGAACTGTAAACTAGCAACTCATTAAATTCCCCTTTTTAAAAGCCATTCTGTTTCTGGTATATTGCATTCCAGCAGCTAGCAAACTAGAACAGAGACCTTGAGAAGAACGTATATCCTGCTGTTTGAGGGTTTAGTGTTCTATATATGTCTGTTAGGTCTAGTTCACTTATAATATTATTTAGGTTCTCTGTTTCCTTATCGAGCCTCTGTTTAGATATTCTATCCATTGAAGGGAGTAGTGTATTAAAGTCTCCCATCAGTATTGTAGAGATGTCTGTCACATCCTTCAGTTTTACCAGTGTTTGCCTCATATACTTTGGGGCACCTTGAGTAGGTGCATAAATATTTATGATTGTTATGTCTTCTTGGTGAATTTGTCCCTTTTCTTAATATATAGTATCTTTCTTTATCTCTTATAACATTTTTGTGATTAAAGTCTATTTTGTCTGATATTAGCATAGCTACCCCTGCTTTTATTGGTCCCACCTTTGTGGAATATCTTTTACCATTTGTGCTAGTTTGGAACTGTCATGTATCCCACAAGAGGCCAAGTTCTTTTAACCCATCCCTGTGGGTACAGACCTATTGTAGGTGGGAACTTTTGGTTCAATTGAGATGTGACCCAGCCAATTCAGGGTGGGTCTCAATCCCTTTACCAGGGTCCTTTATGAGGATAAGAGAGAGAAACTTCCAGGGAGAAACAAGAAAGGACCCACAGGAATTGAGAGAGAAAGCCTTTGAAACCAGAACCCAGGAGAGAAGGATCAGCAGACATCGCCATATGCCTTCCCATGTAACAAAGGAACCCTAGGTGCCAGCAACCTTTCCTCAGAGAAGGCATCTTCCTCTTGATGCCTTAATTTGGACATTTTCATGGTCTTAGAAAGGTAAATTTGTGAACTAATAAATCCCCATTGAAAAAGCCAACCCATTTCTGGCATATTGCATCCTGGCAGCCTTATCAAACCAAAACACCATCCTTTCACTTTCAACCTATTTGTATCTTTGGGTCTATCTCCAGCATATAGCTGGAGCACATTTCTGCCAACATATGTCTTTTGATTGGGGAGTTTAATCCATTAACATTATTGTACAGACAGTACTTATTTCAACCATTTTATCCTTTGGCTTTTATTTATCAGATCTATATTCTCTCTCTTTTAATCCTTGAGTTACCCTTACTTATATCTTTCTTCATTTCTGTACCCCACTCCAGGCCTCTTCTTTTCAGCCAGGAGAACTCCCTTTAGTAGTTCCTTTAAGGCCAATCTCTCATTAATGAATTCTCTCAACACATGTTTATCTGTGAATATCTTAAATTCTCCCTCATTTTTGAAGGACAGTTTTGCTGGATAGAAAATTCTTGGCTGGCAATTTTTCTCTTTCAATAACTTAAATATATCATACCACTGCATTCTTGCCTCCATGGTGTCTCATGAGAAATCAGCATTTAGTCTTGTTTGGCTTCTCTTGGATATGGCAAAACTCTGTTTTCAGAATTTTCTTCTCTTTGGCATTTATTTGGATTTATTCTGTTTGGATACATTGGGCTTTGTGGATTTGCATATTTATGTCTCTTATATGGATTGGAAAATTTTCAGCTATTCTTTCCTCAAATATTCTTCCTGGGCCTTTTCTATTCTTCTCTTTCTGGGACACCCATGTTTGTGTGCGTTGTGTTGTCAATCATTTCCCTGAGGGCCTGACCAAATTTTTCTATTTTTTCTCCATTTGTTCTTTTGTTTGTTTGAATGTAGTTGCTCTGTTTTCTCATTCACTAATCATTTCTTCTGCTTCTTTAAATCTACTGTTGCATCTCTCTAGTATACTTTTTTTTATATGCTGTATGGCAGGGTCACATTTCATTCTTTTTCCATGTGACTGTTCCATTATTGCTGCACCATTTGTTGAATTATTTGTTTGTTTGGGGAAGTGCATTGGCTGGGAAGTGAATCTCTCTAGTATACTTTTAATTTCATCCACAGTGTCTTTCATTCCCATAATATGTTATTTTTCTATGTATTCTTTCAAATTCTTCTTTATGCAATCCTAGTGTCTTCTTAATATCCTTTACTTCTTTATGCATATTTTCCTTCATTTCTTTGAATTGACTCAGGAGAATTGATTAGTTGTTATAGATTCTGTGTCTCCTACAACTGTTGATTTGCTCCTTTGATGGGTCATTTCTTCCTGTGTTTCAGTATGCCTTGCGATTTTTTGCTGATATCTGGTCATATGATTATATTGATCGGTCTACTCTGAAGGGCTGTCTCTATTTTCTAGGATTTAGTTGTTGCCTAGGTTTGCATTAGGGCATTGCTTTGACAGTTGGATCATCAGTATTTCCCAGTCAGAACAAGTCTGGGTCCCTAGCAGGGCATGTAGACCAGCTCTGATGTGCCTAGGAGAGATCTGGAGAGGTTCCAGAAAGCCTTGCTTTTTACCCCTGTACACTCTGCCCACCAGATGGCACTCTTCAGTTACTTATTCATCCTCAGAGGGACACTGTTGGGATCTCACTTCACCAGACTATGACTCAGTGTTGGGCTATACTGCCTTCAGTATTTGGGGCACATGCCCCAGTATTTGGGGCAGCCACCTCTGTCCACAGCCCCCAGGAAAGGAACAGGTCTCCCACTGCTATTTCCCTCAAGGGTGGGGATGGACACCAGGAACAATATCCAGAATTGCAGTCTCTGCCCCTGTTTTCTCAGTCTCTTCATCCTACAATGACTTGGGTGTTGAAATGTCCTTCCCTGTCCCCTGGATACCCAAACAGTTGTTCCAGACAGATAAAGATCCAACAACAAAATAAAATTATAGACCAATCTCTCTGACTATTGATGCAAAAATCCTCAACAAAATACTTGCGAATTGAATCCAACAGCACATTACAATAATTAGACATCATGACCAAGTGAATTCCAGGTATGCAAGACTGGTTCAACACAAGAAATTCAGTTAATGTAATAAACCACATTACAAATCAAAAGTGAAAAAGCACATGATCATTTCAATTGATACAGAAAAGGCATTTGGCAAAAGTCAGCATCCTTTCTTGATAAAAAACACTTCAAAAGGTGAGAATCAAAGGAAACTTCTTCAACATGATAAAGGACGTATGTGAAAAAACCACAGCTAGCATCATACCCAGTGGGGAGAGACTGAAAGCTTTCCCTCTCAGATCTGGAACAAGACCAGGATACCCACTGTCACCATTGTTATTCAACATTGTACTAGAAGGTATAGCTGGAACAACTAGACAATATAAAGAAATAACATAAAGGCATCCAATTTAGGAAGAAAGAAGTAAAACTGTTACCATTTGTACACAATGTCATCCTATATTTAGAAAAACCCTGAAAAAAAAAAAATGACAAAGCTACTTGAGCTAATAAATGAGTTTAGCAAAGTGATGGATAGAAGATCAACATGCAAAAATCAGTGGTGTTGAAAGAGGAGGCCAAGATGGCGGCTTAACAATGTGAGCATTTTAGTTCATCCTCCAGAACAACTACTAAATAACCAGACACAGTACAGAACAGCTCCTGGGGCCACGTCAGTGACCGGACACACAGTGTACCTCAATCTGGACCAGCTGGACAGGCTGTGAGTGCCCCCAGAACCATGAGTTCCCCAAGCTGTGGTGGCTGGTGCCCCTCCCCCACAGGCTGCTTCCCAGAGGGGAAAGGAAAGAGACTTTACCAGCAACAGGGGCTGAGCCCAACCAAACGCCAATTGTGGAATTAATTAACAAATTCTGACTACTAAAAATAGGCCCCCAGCTCAGGTGAACCTGGTCAAAGTGGAGGTCGCTCATTTTTGCCCCGGTGCCAAAGAGGCAGGGCTGACAGAAAAAGGAAAATAAAAGAAGGAAACAGGTTTTTGTGGCTGTGTTTCTACAAAGGCTTGACTGCCTTTGGATACAGTGGCAGGGTTCCTCAGGCTGCAACTGCCCCAGGCATAGGCAGAAACAAACTATTTGAGGGCTTGTTTGGAGCCTATGCCTTCCCCAGGGGAGGGGTGAAGCCCAACTCAAGTGGAATCCCTCCCTCAAGGAATTCAGACACCAGGGCTTGGTAATTTGAAGCCATTAAAACCAGCCTACAACCTCTCCTCTGTCTCCACCACGCCCCCAGCCAAAGTTAAAGGTACCGCATCATCTTATGCTGGTGGGACCTGCAGGCAGACAAGCACCACATACTGGGCAGGATAAGAAAAACAGAGTCCAGAGACTTCACAGGAAAGTCTTTCAACCTGCTGGGTCTCACCCTCGGGGAAAACCGACACAGGTGACTCTTTCCTCCTGATAGGAGGCCAGTTTGGTTTGCGAAAATCAGGCTGTGGTCTATAATACCTAAGTAGACCCTCCTAAGTGTGGGGGAGAAAAGGCACCATACAAGCAGGGCAAGAAACAAGAAAACTAGAACTGAAAAATTCTACTCTATTAAACAAAACTTAAGCTAGAGGTCCAGAAAAAGCTGAATTGAATGTCAAAGAAAAGATAGACAACAAATTCATCCAGCAAGAAAACCCTAGGTAAAAGAAGTGCAAGCAATCTCCAGAATAAACTAATTAAGGTAATTAAATGCCTAGACGCCAGCAAAAAATAACAAATCACACTACGAAAATTGAAGATATGGCCCAGTCAATGGAACAAACCAACAATTCAAATGAGATACAGGAGCTGAAACATTTAATTCAGAATAAACGAACAGACATGGAAAACCTCATCAAAAATCAAATCAATGAATTGAGGGACAATATAAAGAAGGCAAGGAATGAATAAAAAGAAGAAATCGAAAGTCTGAAAAAAACAAATCACAGAACTTATGGGAATGAAAGGCACGGTAGAAGAGATGAAAAAAACAATGGAAACCTACAATGGTAGATTTCGAGAGACAGAACATAGGATTTCTGAACTGGAAGATGGAACATCTGAAATCCAGCAAGAAAAAGAAAATATAGGGGAAAAAAATGGAAAAATATGAGCAGGGACTCAGGGAACTGAAAGACAATATGAAGCGCATGAATTTACATGTTGTGGGCGTCCCAGAAGGAGAAGAGAAGGGAAAAGGGGGAGAAAAACTAATGGAGGAAATTATCACTGAAAATTTCCCAACTCTTATGAAAGACTTAAAATTACAGATCCAAGAAGTGCAGTGTACCCCAAAGAGAATAGATCCAAATAGACGTACTCCAAGACATTTACTAATCAGAATGTCAGAGGTCAAAGAGAAAGAGAGAATCTTGAAAGCAGCAAGAGAAAAGCAAACCATCATGTACAAGGGAAGCCCAATAAGACTATGCATAGATCTTTCAACAGAAACCATGGAGGCGAGAAGACAGTGGGATAATATATTGAAATTGCTAAAAGAGAAAAACTGCCAACCAAGAATTCTATATCCAGCAAAATTGTCCTTCAAAAGTGAGGGAGAAATTAAAACATTTTCAGACAAAAAATCACTGAGAGAATTTGTGACCAAGAGACCAGCTCTGCAAGAAACACTAAAGGGAGCATTAGAGATAGATACAAAAAGACAGAAGAGAGAGGTGTGGAGAAAAGTGTAGAAAGGAAGATTATGAGTAAAGGTAAAAAGAAAGAAAATTAGATATGACATATAAAATCCAGAAGGCAAAATAGTAGAAGAAAGTACTACCTGTGCAGTAATAACACTAAATGTTATTAAACTCCCCAATCAAAAGACATGGACTGGCAGAATGGGTTAAAAAACAAGACCCATCTATATGCTGTCTCTACTCAAAGGACATGAGAGCAAGGACACAAACGGACATTTGCACACCAATGTTTACAGCAGCAATATTTACAATTACCAAGAGATGGAAACAGCCAAAATGTCCATCAACGGACGGGTGGCTAAAAAAACTGTGGCATATACATACGATGGAATATTATGCAGCTGTAAGACAGAATAAAGTTATAAAGTATGTAACAACATGGATGGACCTTAAGGACATTATGCTGAGTGTGATTAGCCAATAACAAAAGGACAAATACTGTATGGTCTCACTGATATGAACTGACATTAGTGAATAAACTTGGAATATTTCGTTGGTAACAGAGACCATCAGGACATAGAAATAGGGTAAGATATTGGGTAACTGGAGCTGAAGGGATACAGATTGTGCAACAGGATTGAATATAAAAACTCAGAAATGGCAGCACAACACTACCTAACTGTAATACAATTATGTTAAAACACTGAATGAAGCTGAATGTGAAAATGATAGAGAGAGGAGGGCTGGGGGGCATAAATGAAATCACAAAGAAAGATAGATGATAAAGATTGAGATGGTATAATCTAAGAATGCCTAGAGTGTATAATAATAATGACTAAATGTACAAATTTTAAAATGTTTTTGCATGAGGAAGAACAAAGGAATGTCATTACTGCAGGGTGCTGAAAATAGATGGTAATTAATATTTTAAAATTTCAACTTATGTGTGAGAATAAAGCAAAAAAATGTTTATTTGGTACAAAATTTCTATTTTGACTACTGCATCTCCTAATATAACTTATGTAGATAGTTAGTTGAACAACATAAGTACATGGAACCTTGGGTAGGACATTAGATTTTACTGGTTTGTCCAAGGTGATGCCCTGATGAATTCCAGAGTGATTTGATCAGTGAGTGGAAAAGTATTTGCAAAGTCCCCTTCATGGAATGGTGAGAACAGGGGGAAAATTCAACCTCCCCAAGTTGAATTATTGATATTTTCACAAGCAGTGCAGACAACCAAAGCTATAGGCTGAGGCCCCAGTCTTGGGGTTTGTTCATATGAAACTTAACCCCACAAAGGATAGGTCAAGCCTACTTAAAATTAGGCCTAAGAGTCACCCCCAAGAGAACCTCTTTTGTTGCTCAGATGTGGCCTCTGTCTCCAGCCAATACAACAAGCAAACTCACCACCCTCCCCCTGTCTATGTGGGACATGACTCCCAGGGGTGTGGACCTTCCTGGCAATGTGGGACAGAAATCCTAGAATGAGCTGAGACTCAGCATCAAGGGACTGAGAAAAACTCTAGAATGAGCTAAGACCCAGCATTAAGGGATTGAGAAAACCTTCTTGACCAAAAGGGGGAAGAGTGAAATGAGACAAAGTGTCAATGGCTGTGAGATTCCAAACAGAGTCGAGAGGTTATCCTGGAGGTTATTCTTACGCATTAAGTAGATATCACCTTGTTATCCAAGATGTAATGGAGAGGCTGGAGGGAACTGCCTGAAAATGTAGAGCTGTGTTCCTGTAGCCATGTTTCTTGATGATGATTGTTTAATGATATAGCTTTCACAATGTGACTGTGTGATTGTGAAAACCTTATGTCTGATGCTCCTTTTATCTACCTTGTCAACAGATGAGTAGAACATATGGAATAAAAATAAGTAATAGGGGGAACAAATGTTAAAATAAATTCAGTTTGAAATGCTAATGATCAATGAAAGGGAGGGGTAAGGAGTATGGTATGTAAAAATTTTTTTTCTTTTTCTGTTTTTGTTTTATTTTTCTGTTGTCTTTTTATTTCTTTTTCTGAATTGATGCAAATGTTCTAAGAAATGATCATGATGATGAATATGCAACTATGTGATGATATTGTGAATTACTGATTATATATGTAGAATGGAATGAGCATATATTAAGGATGTTTGAGTTTCTTTCTTGTAATTTTTTTAATTAATAAAAAATTATAAAAATAAAAATCAGTGGTGTTTTTATACACTAGTAATGAACTACCTAAGACAGTAATCAAAAATAAATTCCACTTATAATAGCAAAAAATAATTGATTATCTAGGATAAATTTAACCAAGGATGAAAAGAACCTGTAAACAGAAAACCAGAAAACATTGCTAAAAGAAATCAAAGAAGTCCTAAATAAATGGAAAAACAATCTGTTTTCATGGACTGAAAGACTAAATGTTTTTAACATGTCAATTCTATCCAAACTGATCTATAGAATTAATGAAATATCAATCAACATTTCAACAGTCTATTTTCCAGAAATGATCAAGCTAATTATCAAATTTATTTAGAAGGGTAAAGGGCCTCAAATAGCCAAAAATATCTCGAAAAAGGAGAATGAAATGGGAGGACTCATGCTTTCTGACTTTAAAGTATACTACAAAGCCACAGTGGTCAAAACAGCATGGTCTGGAATAAAGATAGGCCTATCAATCAGTGGAATGGAATTGAAAGAGACCCTCAGATCTATCATCAATTGATTTTTGCTAAGGCTCCTAAGAGCAGTCAACTGGAAAAAAAAAAAGTCTCTTCAATAAATGGTGTTGGAAGAACTGGATATCCATTTGCAAAGAATGAAGAGGACCCCTATCTCACACCCTAACATAAAAGGTAACTCAAAATGAATCAAATATCTAAATATATGAAACAGTATCATAAAGCTCATAGAAGAAAATGTAGGGAAACTTTTTCAAGATCTAGTGGTAGGTGATAGTTTCTTAGACTTCCTACCCAAAGTACAAGCAACTAAAGAAAAAAAAAATGGGATCTCCTAAAAATTAAATACCTCTGTACTTCAAAGAACTTTGTCAAAAGGCGAAAAGACAGACAACTCAATAGGAGACAATATTTGGAAACCACATATCTGATAGTTTTGATGTTTAGTATACATAAAGTAATCCAATAACTCAACAATCAAAAGACAAACAACCCAATTAAAAAATGGGCAAAAGACATTGGGCTAGTTTGAACCTGTTATATACCCCAGAAAAGCCATGTTCTTTTAATTCAATCTTGTGGGGGTGGGACCTTTTAATTAGATTGTTTCCATGGAGATGTGACTCTGCCCATTCAAGGCGAGTCTTAATCTACCTGCTAGAGTCCTTTAAGGGAGATACATTTTTTGGAGAGGGCTCAGAACCAAGAGTTTAGAGAAGCTAAGAAAGAAAATACCCTGGGTCAAGAAGGACCCATAGGAGCTCAGAGAGCCATTTTGAAACCAGAAGCCAAGAGAAAAGAACAGACATTATCATGTGCCTTCCCACGTGACAAAGGAACCCTGGATGCTAGCTACCTTTTCCCTGAGAAGCTTTAGCAAACCAAAACAGACATGAATAGACATTTTTCCAAAGAGTAAATACATATGGCTAAAAAGCACATGAAAAGATGTTCAACTTCACTAGCTATTAGGGAAATGCAAAAAACCACAATGAAAACCATTTCATGTTCACTAGAATGGCCACTGTTAAACAGGAAACTACAAGTGTTGTAGAGGATATGGAGAAAAAGGAACACTTATTCACTGGTGGTGGGAACATAAAATGGTACAGTCGCTATGAAGAATGGCTTGGCGGTTCCTCAGGAATATAAATATAGAGTTGCCTTACAGCCTGGCAATCCCGCTACTTGTTATAAAACTAGAAGATTTGAAAGCATGGATGAGAACAGACATTTTCACACTGATGTTCAGAGAAGTATCATTCACAGTTGCCAAAGATAGAAATGACCCATGTCCATCAATAGACAGATGGATAAACAAAATGTGGTATACAGATTTGATGGAATATTTTTCAGCAGGAAGAAGGAATGAAGTCCTAACACACATGATAACAGGGATAAGCCTTATGGGCGTTACGTTAAGTGAAATAAGTCAGTCGCAAAAGTACAATATTGTATCATCTCACTAAAATAAGGTAATTATAATATGTAAACTCACAGATACAAAATCTGGAGTATAGGTTACCAGGATATAGAATGAGGCTAGAGAATGGGGAGAAGTTGTTTAATATATGCTGAATTTTTTAATTTTTAAATTTAGTTCAAACTTAAATGTTTGGAAATGGGTAGAGGTGATGGTAACACGTTACTGGAAGAAAAATGAACACCCATAATGCTGAATTATGGGTGAATGTGGTGGAAAGGGGAAGCGTAGAGTCATGAATGTCATCGAAAGGAAAGCTGAGGGTTAAAACATGTTAATGGATAACACAATGAATCTTGTGGTGGATGATGACTGTGATTAATGGTAAAAATATTAAAACACTCTTTCATGAAAAAAAAAAGATGGCAGATACCAAGAAGTGGGTTGAGGGGGAAATGGGGCATTATTGCTTAATGGGTACAGAGTTTCTGTTTGGGGTGCTGAAAGAATTTTGGAAATAGATAGTGGCAATTTTGGAAATAGATAGTTGTACAACATTATAAATATAATAAGTGCCACTGAATTTTATACTTAAAACTGGTTAAAATGGCATATTATGTTATATACCACAATAAGAAAATGTTAAAAAAGAAAACAAAACAGGAACATTCGAGCCAGGAAACAATGTAAGAGCATGAAAGTATCAGTGAAAATAGTATTTTCAGAAAATTATGAAGGTATTAGCATTGCTAGCAAGGGGCTAGAGATGAAGTCAAATTTTCTCATTAATAACTGATATTCTGAAGTTCAATTAGAAAATGTCCAGTTGTGGATTTTTTTTTAAATCTGAATAGTCAGTAGTATTTTCAGTCTCAGAATTATCTATTTTTCACATCAGGAATATTCCTCAATGATTATCTAATATAATACTGCCTCTCCATCATTCTATTCCCTCTTTCCAGAATTCCAAAGTGGACCTGTGTGGGAGCTTCTAGGTCTAACTTCTTATCTGTAGCTTTTTCTTTCATAGTTTCCATCTTTTTATCTTTCTGGGAGGATTTTTTGATATTTCTTCAGTTCCTTCTTTCCACTTATCCTCTTCTTTTCTTTTCCTTTTTTTTTTTTTTTCTTTTGGCATGAGTGGTGGCTTGGAGCTATGTAGAAAAAAAAACATAATTTTAA
>PVIY010036242.1:0-25608 GCA_004026745.1 Myrmecophaga tridactyla
ATGTAACATCTACTATAAATATCATGGAAAGCATCATGAATTTCATCAATGATGGTAACATCACTACTTCATAAAGCAGACTATCCCCATTTTTGAAGCTCTAATGCAAAGTCCTTCCTTATAGTTAATGAAATATAAAGCAGTGTTTTCCCTCTGGTCTGTTTAATTGTAGTTTAGAGTATAACTTTCCTCACTTTCAATTAGCAAGGGAAAGCCATCCCAATTCTGTTTAAAGCTCAACAAATTTTATTAACAATTTTAACTTAAATCAAGATCAACACTGTTGTTATAGCTCATTTCTGCACCCTGTAAGAATATTTTCACAATTATTTAGTAGTTCAACTTTTGTCAAGTATTACACATAACAACATCTTGCATTATCAAGGCTTCAATCTAGAAGACTTGGCTCTGTGCAAATCTCCTGAAGGATGGGAGACCAGTTGTCTGAGCTGATCCCAAATACATGAGTGGGTTGAATTCATCCAAAATCAGCTGAACCCTTCCTAATTCAAGAAAACTGTGCAGTCTTCCAAATGATCTCTGAAAGTGAGGGCAGTTTATCCTGTATGTATTTAGGTTTTACTGTTCATTAAACAGGATTATTGTGGCAAAAATAACTGACACAAGTAGTTAAGTGTTTTAAGTGATAAATATGTTTGCATGTAATATTGACTAAAAGGTGCCGTTAAAACTAGAGTGCAGCATGGAACATGGCAGATTAGGAATCTACAGGACTCATTCCTTCAAAACAGCTAGCAGACAGGCAGGAACTTTCTGAAACAACTGTTCTGGGGCTCTGGAGGCCAGGGAGCACTGTACAGCATCCAGAGAAGAGCAGGATGGCTGGAAAATCTGTGGTAAAGACTTTTGTGTAGTTCACTGCATGGCCTTTGCTGGCTGCTATCCCTCTCTGTCAACACAGGCTGCGTTATGGTCTGGTGCCTGGCTGGGTGCTGCAGACTGAAAGGGACATGGAAGTCCTCTTCCCAAATAATGGGATTGGGGCATACCCAAGCACTGATCATGGATTTTTATCAGCAAATTCAGATACCTGGGACCTGGCTTTGAGCTGACGTTTCATCCTAACCTGTGTTGGGACTACAACAACCATTGTTTCATCCCTGCCCCTGACAGGGGAAGAGGTGATAAAAGTTTAAAGGTGCAGAGCTTCTGTAGGGCTATGGGGAACAGTTTTATGAAGTGAGACATTTTCTAGGTAGGCCAGGGAAGCACAACTTCAGAGAGGCACCAAAAAGTGTTTTGGTGTTTTTCTTGACCCTCTCCCCAGGGCTCTTTGGAGGTTTTCTGCATCCTCTTTGTGGATTCCTGGCCCTATTTTGGCTGGGAAATACTAACTTTGGAATGTTCTTTCTAAGGTGACACTTCTCTTAGAATTTCACTTCCAGTCAAAACAGCTAAAGTTGAAAGGAGTGTTAAAACAAACAAACAAACTATAGATGCAGAAAGATCTAACAGAACAGATCAATGAGAAAGAACATGGGAAAGGAAGATTTCCTTTGGGGGTGAAACAATTGCACACATAGTAGAATATTAAAAATTGCATCACATATCCAGGGCGAGAATCAGCTGAAGGAGAGCTGAAAAAGTCTGATCAAACACAGGCAATTCTAAAGGTCTAGAATAAGTTGTACCAAGTGTCAAAGAGCACCTTAACACAAACTAAACAACAATAAAACTCTAGGCAAGAGAGAGAAACTGACCTTCAATGTAAACACATCAATGTAATTAGATGCTTAGACATCAGAAAAGAAAATCACAAGTCATCCTAAGAAACAGGAAGCTATGGCCCAGTAAAAGGAGCAAATTAAAATTTCAGAGAGAGACATAGATTTTGAAACAACTAACAAAGATATTTAAACAAATCTAAATCAATTCAAGGATCTGACAGAAAATATTGTTTAAGAGAAAAAGGATATTAAGAAAACATTTGGTGAGCATAAGGAATAATTTGAAAATATAAAGAGAAACATAACAGAAATTATGATAATAAAAGTCACAGTAGAAGAGATAGAAATACAATAGAGATAAGCAAATGAAGATTTGTATCTGTGAATTAGAAGACAGTGCAGTCCAAATCTTACAGACAAAAGAACAGATAGAGAGAAGAATGGAAAAAATTGAGCAGGATCTCAGGAATTTGAACGACAGCACAAAGCAGACAAATATATGTCATGAGTGTCCAAGAAAGAGAAGAAAAGGGAAAAAGGGCAAAAATAATATTTTAGGAAATAATGACTGACAATTTCCCAACTCTTAGGAGAACCATAAATACAAATTCAGGAAGTACAACATACTTTAAACAGAATATATCCTTATAGACCTACTCTAAGACACATGGCTAATCAGAATGTCAAATGCCAAAGATAAAGAAAGAATCCTGAAAGCAGCAAGAGTAACATGATTTGTCACATACAAGGGAACCACAATAAGAGTAAGTGCCAATTTCTCGTTAGAGTACATGGAGGCAAGAAGGCAGTGGTATGATATATGCAAGCAACTGAAAGAGAAAAACTGCCAGCCCAAAATTCTTTATCCAGCAAAACTGTCTTTCAAAAATTGCCAAAAGGTGGAAGAAACCCAAGTTTCCATTAACTGATGACTGGATAAACAAAATCCAGTTTATAATATTATTATAATATTATTCAGCTCAAGAAGGAATGAAGCCCTGATGTATGTGACAACTGGGTGAACCTTGAGGACAATATTTTGAGTGAAATAAACATGACACAAAAGACCAAATATTGTATAATTTCACTAATATCAAATAAGTGTGATAAGCAAATTCACAGAGTTAGAATCCAGAATATAAGTAACCTGGGGGTAGAAGCTGAGTAGAGAATAGGGAGGTGATGCTTAATTTGCACAGAATTTCTATTTAGGTTGATTGCAAATGTTTGGAAATAGATAGAGGTGATGGTGGCACTTTGTTTTGAGTGTAATTAACAGCTCTGAATTTTGTCTGTGAATGTGGTTGATGAGGACATTTTGGGCTGTGTATGTTACTAGAAGGAAAGTTGAAAGATAAACATGGGACTGTATAACACAATGTACCTTGCTGTGCATGAAGGAGTTAAGAGTACAGATAGAGGAATGTTTTGTCATGAATTACAGCAAATGTATGACACAATTAAAGGTATTAATAATAAGGTGGTATATGGGGAAAATACCCTGAATGTAAAATATGCACTATAGTTAAAAGTGATATTTTAATATTCATTGATTAATTATAACAAAGATTCCACACTAATGCAAAATGTCAAACAATTGGGGGATATATGGAAACATGGCATTTCTTATATGACTTTTCTGTAAAACTAAATTTCTCTAGTTAAAAACATACAAAATTATGCTAATTTTTATGTAGACACGAAATATTACATATTGTATGACTCCATTTAAAGAAAGTAGAAATGTAAACAAATGTAGAGAGATGGAATTATATTAGTAGATATGTAGGGCTGGGGAAGGATAGAGGGATTGAAAGGTGACAGTCAAGGAATATGGGGTTTTTCTTTTTGGAGTAATGAAACTATTCTAAAATTGATTGTGTTAATGGATTCATAACTCTGTGATTATAGTAAAATGAACTATATGGTATGTTACTATATCTCAATAAAACTGCTTAAAAAGCAAAAATACTATAGTACATGCACATATATTCATATATATGTTCATATATATTAATAGTCACATGTGTATGAATTTAATACTCAAATGATGGTGTTCCTTCTCCAAAATACAAATGACAATAAGGTGGAACTCTTTAACAGTCATTTGAAAGCTATAAGTAGAACTCAATGCATGAATTCTTTGAAAATCTTTCATGTTTTCATTTATTAAATAGATATTTATTACCAGTTAGTAAAGATGCAAAGATGCTGTTAGCATATATGTGCCTGGAAGCCATGGGAAATGGATTGATTCATTTTTTCATCAAAAAAGAGGTGTTCTAAAATTTGTTTTGCATAAGCATCAACTTGGGTGCTTATTAAAATTGAAATTATAATAACCAATCTCAGACTCAAAGTTTGCGTGCAGGTCAGGAAATTGCTACTATAAAGTATACCCTGGGTGATCTGAATGCATTTGGTTTTTAGATTACTCTTTGAGAAATGTATTGATATGGAGAGTAAAAATAGACCTAAAAGTAAATGCAACCAATGGGGAAAACCTGAAGAACCCAATATTTAAACTCTAAAAGGAACAGACAAAGTAAAACTGAACAGTGAACCCTAAACACTGTTTTTCAAATGTCACCTTTTCAGTGAGCCCTTTCCTGGCCACTTTGTCTAAAATTACAACCACCAATTTTTTCCAAGACATTGTCTAGCTCTGTTTCCTGATTTACATTTTAATCTCATTTGTCATCAATTTTCTAATATTTTATAATAAGCACTATTTAATTTTAATAGTGCATCATTTTTTCATTTTTGAAACGTTTTTTATTTCATAATATAATACACCATATATACAAAGCAAAGAAAGAAAAAAAACAATAATTTTTAAAGCACTCTTCATCAAGTAGTTACAGGACCGATCCCAGTTTGTCATGGGCTACCATACCGTCATCTCAGATTTTACCTTCTAGCTACTCCAGAGCATTGGAGGCTAGAAGGAATTGTATATGCCTTATCATCACAATTAACTTTTTTTCTTTTTTTGTGGAAAATAATATATATACAAAGAAGTGATACATTTCAAAGCACAGCACAACATTTAGTTCTAGAACAAAGTTAAGAGTTTTGTGGGGGTTACAATTCCACAATTTTTGGTTTTTACTTCTCACTGCTCTAAGATACTGGAGACTAAAAGAAATATCAATATAATGATTCAGCAACCCTACTCATTTCTTAAACCCTACCTTCTCTTATAGCTCCACCATCACCTCTGATCTTTCTCCCACTCTTTGGGCTATGCCCATTCTAACATTTTCATGTTGGAAATATGCAGTAAGGTGATGGAAGTAACTGATGTTCTGGAGAAGCTGGCAACTTTAGTTTCAGTCTTATGTGATCCAGGAATCCATCCAGATGTTGTTTTCTGGAAAATTATCATACTGCATGGAAGCTTTGTAGAATCTTATTGATCTAGGGGTTCTTTAGGGTTGGTTGGTATGGTTTTGGTTGGGGTTTGGCAACTTATGATAGGTAGCGATGTCTAACTGAAGCTTACATAAGATGGTCCTCTGGAGTAGCCTCTCAACTCTATTTGAACTCCCTCAACCACTGATATCTTACTTGTTACACATCTTTTCCCACTCTTGGTCTGAATGGCATTTGTTGATCTCATGGTGCCAGGGCCAGCCTTATCCTGGGAGTCATTTCCCACATTGCCAGGGAGACTTTCATCCCTGGACATCACATCCCATGTAAGGGGAATGGCAATGATTTCCTATCTATTAGCCGGGATGTATTTCCACCTATCTTCTTTGATTTCTTTTAGCAATGTTATATATTTTCCATGTGCAAGTCCTTTACATCCCTACTTAAGTTCATTCCTAGGTACTTGATGCTTTTAGTTGCTATTTTGAATGGAATTTTTTCCATAAATGACTCCTCAGTTAGGTCATTGTATAGAAACATTACTGATTTTTGCATATGAATTTTATATCCTGCTATCTTGATGAATTTGTTCATTAGCTGAAGTAACTTTGTAGTAGATTTCTCAGGATTTTCCAAGAATAGTATTTCATCATCTGCAAATAATGAAAGTTTTACTTCTTCTTTTCCAATCTGGATGCCTTTTATTTCTTTGTCCTGACTGAGTAGTCTAGCTAGAACTTCTAGTACGATGTTGAATAATAGTAGTGACAGCAGGCTTCCTCATCTCATTTCTTATTTTAGGGGGAAAACTTTCAATCTCTCTCTATTGAGTATAATGCTGGCTATCAGTTTTTCGTACATGACCTTTATCATATTGAGAAATTTACCTTTGATTCCTATCCCGTTTGAAGTATTTTTATCAGAAAAAGATGTTGAATTTTGTATCTTCATGATTTCTTTTATTTCTTCATGATCTGTGGTAATGACCACACTCACATTTCTGATTTTTTTTAATTTGAATCCTCTTTCTTTTTTTTTTTTTTTGTCAGCTTGCTAGTGGCCCATTGATTTTATTGTTTTTCTCACAGGACTAACTTTTTGCTTATTGATTCTTTCTATTGTTCTTTCCTTCTCCCATTCATTTAACTTTGCTTGAATCTGTGTTATTCATCTTCTATTTATTTTGGGGTTAGTTTGCTGTTCTTTCTCAAGTTTCCCTAGATGAGCAATTAAGTACTCGATTTTTGCTCTTTCCACTGTTTTAATACAGGCATTTAGGGCAATAAATTTACCTCTCAGCACAGGGTTTGCTGCATCCCATAATTCTGATATGTTCTCATTTTCATCCATCACCAGATAGCTACTGATTTCTCTACCAATTTCTTCTTTGATTCACTGGTTGTTTAAAAGTATGTTATTTAATCCTCATATCTTTGTGAAAGTTCTCATTCTTTGGTGGTTATGGATATACAACTTCATTCAATTGTGTTCAAAGAAAGTGCTTTGAATAATTTCTATATTTTTAAAGTTTATAAAGACCTGTTTTGTGCCCCAGCATATCACTTACCCTGGACAATGTTCCATGAAGACTAGAGAAGAATGCATATCTTGGTGCTTGGAGGTTTAATGAAGGATATTGACATATCCTCTCTCAACTTGGGAGATCAGTGCTCAAGGAAAATGGACAAACCAGAGGTAGACAGAGTAGTATTAAAACTGAAATAAAGTTTAACTTAATTTCTGATACAATTTGGGTGATCAGTTGCTCAGGTTGTTAAGGGAAAACTTTAATAAGTGGAATATAATATCACCTAAAAACTTTGGAGTTATTTCACCCCCCAATTACTGGCATAAAATAAGAAAAAAAGTACTAAATAGTCTAAGAAATAAGAAGATATGACCCATAATAAAGGAAAAGTTCAGAAAATAGAAGAAACCATACCAAAGTTTCATAAATTGAAATCAGCAATGAAATGGCTTTATAAAAACTATGATTAACATGTTAAAGAAAATAGATGAATGAAGTAAAAAAATGATGAGAAGATAGTGACTGTAACTCAAGTTTAGTAATTGAGAAAAGAAAAAAATAATAGTTTAAATGGAAATTGGGATCTAATAAATGAAATGAGAATGGGTGGGTTTAATAGCAGATAGACACAGCACAACAAAATACTGTGAACTAGATAAAATTCAATAATTTGCACAAACTGAAGCCCAGAAAGAAATATATATATATTTACACATAGAATATGTGTATTACACATAGAATATATATATATATATACACATAGAATAGAACAGAACACAAGAGACATTTTGGACATTTACCAAAAGTCCACCATAATTACAGAAAGCAGAAGAGTAATAATGAGGCAGAAACAACACTCATTGGAATAATAGGTAAGAATATATTTAAACTGATGAAAGACCCATAGTTACAAGAAATCTAATTATACCATAAGCAATATTTATAAAAAGAAAACTCATCTAGTCACTTTTACTTCACAGTAAAAATGCTACAAATGAAAAAAATGTAATTTATAAAAAACATTCACAGGTAGAAAAATACTTATCCTGAAAAGAACAATAAGAATGACAGCTGTCTTCACAATACTAATGATGGAAGTCAGAAACATTGGAATGATGTCTTATATTTCCAAAAGTAAAATAGTGCACACCTAGAACTCTATACCATGTGAATATATTTTCCAAAAATAAAACTGAATTGAATGTTTGTAGACAAAGAGTGAGGGAAAAATTGGATTAAAATGTAAACAGAAATATAGAAGGGAAAAGTATGCTAAAAGTGGCAAAATTTTGATAAATATGAATGTTTGCTGTACAAAATCAATACTAAAAATTTTACATAAAAACAAAACATCATGACAACGGTAATGCAAAGAGAATATGGATTTTAAAGGATTTAAAGTTCTATCAATGTTGGGAAAGTAGAAAAATAGTTTTCTATTACAGTATGTGACACAAAGATCTATAATGTAATAGCTCTAAAAACTAATAAAATAATGTATTATTCCAAGTAATTTGAAAGATAAAGGAATAATTTTTAAAACTTGCCTAATATAAAATTGAAAACAAAAAGCTAAATGCTACTTAACAAAACATAGTAATAGTTACATTAAATGCAATTGATGTTCTTATTTTACATTAATATTAGAGATTGTCACATTGAGAAATCAAAATAAAAAACAAGATGTAAATGTATGCTACTAATTTTAATTTAAAGGCCAGTTTAACTATAAGTACATAAATGAGTTTAAAATAAAAGGATTAAAAGTATATACAATGCAAATCCTATTACAGGAAAATTGGCATGGCTATATTATTATCAATCAATTCAGGAAAGAGAATGTCAACAGTGATAAAAGAAATTATTTCATGATGACAAAAGGCTCAAGCTGATGACATTAAAATTCAAATATATATATTTGAATTAAAAATACATATATAATATAAAATTTCAAAATACATGCATTGAAACTGACAAATATTTTAAAAGGAATAGATGCATCCCCATTGTAGTTGAAAATGTCCATATTCTTCACTTAAAAATTAATAGGAGACAGAAAATCAGAAAAGACTTCAAGTTAAGTAAAATTTTCCATGTAGAAGGCCTAACACACATTTTTGTGTTTTTAACAAAATTTTTATAATTAAATAAGTTGTAATTTTCATTCAGAGAATACAGAGTTCCAATATATACCCCCACACATGCAATTTTCCCAATTATTAATGCTTTACTCTAGTGTGGCATCTTTACTAAAAAAACTAGCAGAATATTATAACTTTGCTTTTATCTTTCGTCAACAGTTTACATTAAGGATTGCTATTTGTATTGTGTTCTCTGATTTCTTTTGTAAAAAAATTGTTCAGGTAACATATTTAAAACCTAAAATTTCCCCTTTTAACCATATTCAAATATAAAATTTTGTGGCATTTTTCAGTGGCATATTTTGCTACCCTCACCACCATCTCTTACCAAAAGTTTTCCATCACCCAAAACAGAAATTGTTTACCAATTAAGCATTGATTCCCCATTCTCTACCTCCACCCAGTGCCTGGTAACCACTGTTCTAATTTCTGACTCTAGAATTTATTTATTCAAAATACTTCACATTAAAAACAAACACACAAAAATATTTCACATTGGTGAGCTTATACAATATTTATTATTTTGTGTCTGACTTATTGCACTCAACATGATGTTTTCAAGATTCCTCCATATTGTTACATGTATCAGAATTTCATTTCTATTGCAGTTGTAAAGTATTTGATTGTATGCCTATATCACATTTTGCTTACTCATCCATCTGTTGATGAACCCTTGAGTGGCTTCCAGTTTTTGACAATGATGAATGATACTGTTCGGAACATCGGTGTGAAAATATCTGTTTGAGTTTCTGACATATGCTTCCCACAGAGCCTCCACCAATTTACCTTCCCACCATCAATGAAATGTCCCTATATCTCTAAATCATATCCAATACTTTTTATTTTCCATTTCTGTAATAGTGGCCATTCTAATGCATTTGAAATGGTATCTCACTGTGGGTTTGATTTGCATTTATCTAATGGTTAATGAGGTTGAATATCTTTTGTTGTGCTTATTGGTCATTTGTATATCTTCTTTGGAGAAATGTCTATTCAGATATTTTGCCCATTTTTAATTGGTTTCTTTGTCTTTTTGTTGCATTGTGGTGTTCGTGTATATATTATGGATATTAAATTCTTATTCAATGTGTGGTTTCAAACATTTTATCCCATCCTCTAGGTTGTATTTTGACTCCATGATGGTGTCATTTGATGCACAAAGCACTTAATTTTTATGATGTCTCATTTATCTATCTTTTCTTTTGTTGCCTAACATAAGATCTTAAAGATTCATCCCTATGTTTTTCTTGGAGAAGTGTTATAGTTTGAATTCTTATATTTAGGTATTTGATCCATTTTGAAAATTGTTTACATTTTTGTATACGGTGTAAATTAGGGGTCCACTTTAATTCATTTGAATAGGGATATCTAATTTTTCCAGAACCATTTGTTGAAGAGAATGTTCTTTACCATTGAATGTACTTTGCTTCCTTGTCAAAATTCAATTAGACATAGATGTGAGGGTCTATTTCTGAACTCTCAATGCAATTCTATTTGTCTATATGTCTGTCCTTCTGCCAGGACCATGCTGTTTTGATGACTATAACTTTGTAATAAGTCTCAAAATCAGCAAGAGTGAGCCCTCCAGTTCCATTCATCTTTTTGCACGATGGTATTGGCTATTTGGGGTCTCAATCGTCCATATAAATTTGTTGGTGAACATATTCATTTCTTCAAAGAAGGATGTTAGAAAAATGTTATTATGATTGTGTTGATTGTATGTCATATGGGTAGAATTGACAGCTGAACAATATTTATTCTTCTAATTCATGAACAAAGGGTGTCCTTCAATTTTTTAGCACCGATTTACCAGCATACTCACTATGTGCATAGGGTTACTCTTATTCCTTAGGAGCAGGGCCAGGGACCCATGGGTGGGAGTATAGACTGATTCCACACTGTGTAAATAAGGGATAGAAGAGGGGTCAGTGAGAGCCCTATGACCTTCTTTTACTATTTATAAAGCTTTGTGTTCTTAATTTATCAGGCATCCAGTTACTACAACCCTTCAACTGTTTTCCAGTTTTGAGGAAGGTGGCTCTGCCAGCTTGTGCTAGATTTTCAAAGATTCTATATGGGAATGGCACTCTTGAATATCTTATGCAGCCATTTGTTCTTAGGAAGTACTGACCTAATTTAAATTTATATAACAATCAAACAATAGAGTATATATGCACATGGATCACTTACCAAATTAGGTCAAATTCAAACCATAAATTTAGTTTTCATAAATGTAAAGGTCTGACATAATTTGTTTTTTGAACACAATTGAGTGGAATGAATTAACAGAAACATAATTGGATAACTCCTAATTTAAAACACAATTCTAACTAGTCCATGAAACATGCCAAAAATCACTAGGAAAATTATAAAATAATTTGACTTAAATGTAAATGAAAACAAGACATATCAAAATATATTGAATGCAACAAAAGCTTTGGGCAAAATTTGTAGCTTTAATTACAAATGTTAGAAAGGAAAAAGATCTAAAACCTTTAGGAGGTTCCTTTAAGAAGTTAGAAAAGTGAAAATTATACCCAAAATAATTAGTACAAGGGAGAAAATAAAGATATGCACAGAAAACATTGAAATGGAGAATGTTTTTTTTTAAAAAAAGAGAAAATCAATGAGAAGACTAAATATATTTTGAAAAAGATCAATAATATACATAAATTGAGTTAGATTAATCAAGAAAGAAAGAAACAAGGAGAAATTACAAATATTAACAATGAAAATGGAAATTTTCTGAATAAGATCTTATGGATATTAAAAATACAAGAAGTGCTTATTCAGCAGAACTTGATTCCAATAAATTTTACTACTTACTTAAAATGGAAAAATATTTTGAAAACATTGATCACCATATCAAGCAAAAAGTTAAATAGAAAATTAAATAATCCTGTACACTAAAGAAATTAAAATTGTAATAAAACCTTTCCATAGAAAAAATTCCAGGACCACATTGTTTCATTGGTGATTTCTGTCAAATACTGACGGAGAAACTAGGAGCAATGCTATACAATGTCTTACAAAGAAAAAGGAGAAAGAAACCTTTTCAATTTCTTTTGTAGGGCTCTACATTACCTAGATAGCAAAGTCTATCAGAGAAGTTACCAATAAATTAAAATATAAATCATTATGTTTTAGGAATATAGTTGCAAAAATCCTAAAAAGCATTATCATATAAAATCCAGTTGTTAGTTTGTAAGCTGCTGGAATGCAGTATACCAGAAATTGAATGGCCCTTTTAAAAGAATTGAATAAGTTATAAGTTTAAAGTTCTAAGGAAGTGAAAGTGTCCAAATTACAGCATCAACAAGAGGTTACTTTCACTCAAGAAAGGACAATGGGTCAGGTAAACCTCTGTCAGCTGGGTAGTCAGTCATGTGGCTGGCATCTGCTGGTCCCTTGCTCCTGGTTTCCATTGCTTTCAGTTTCTGTTCCTGTGGGTTTTCCTCACTTTACTTCTCCAGGGCTGACTTTCATCTCTTGGCTTCCCTTGGTTGTCTCCAGGTTCTGGCTTGCTTAATATCTCATAGCAATGTTTACTGGGCTTCAAGCATCTCCAAACATCCGTGTCTCTCTTGTCCACGTGTCTGCCTCCGTGTTGACTGTGCTGTAAATTTTCTGTCAGCCCTAAGGTTTCTGTCATTTCTGACTCTCTCCAAAATGTTTCCTCTTTTAAAGGATTCTGATAAACTAATCAAGACACACCTGGAATAGGTGGAATCACACCTCCATCTAATCAAAAGGTCACACCCACAATTTGGGCATGTCACAACTCCCTGGAGATAATCTAATAAAAAGATACCCCCTACAGAGGATGGCCTTGTAGCCCATGGCAAATTGTGAGATCTGCTGTAACAACTTTTTGAGTGCTTTGAAAACTATTGCTTTTTTCCTTTCTTTGCTTTGTATGTATGTTATATTATACAATAAAAAAAGTTTTAAAGGCAGTCAATATTATCCTTTATTCTGTATTCTGATTTAACTTAGTTCTAACCAGATCAGCTTCATTTGTATCTTTTATTGACATCTGATCTCTTTTTGAGCTTTTTTAAACAGTTACTGTATAGGGTAATTCTGACTACCCTCTCAGAATTAACTCATGTCATGAATTCAGTATTTATCCTGCTCATGTATCATTTATTATCCATATTTGCTATCTATAAACATTATGTAATTTAGTTTCGTGTATCTTTAAAATCTGTATAGATGGCATTAAACTCTGCATGCCATTTTGCAATTTGCCTTTCTCCAGGGATTCCAAATCAAGTTTGAGAACTGTTTCTCTAGGGAATAAACCTACATAAGCATCTCCCACCTCAAAAAATAATGCAGAACTGTTCTCCTAGGTGACAGCCCAATAATATTGCCACGAGGAGTGTTTGAGAGTTAACACATTTCTCATACTAAACTAACACTTGGCAATGCTAGATATTTATAGTTTTGACTATCTGAGGGCTGTCAAATGCTCATTGGTTTATGGATTTTCTCTCCAGTGAATTGCATTCTTTAATTTTTTTATTGGTTAGTTTTTCTTTTTAAATGATTTTCTAAGCTTTTTGAATTTTTCTAAACACTCACCCTTTGTCCTGACCAAGGAAGTCAAACCCAAGATCCCAAAGACAGCAGCCGCAAGCTTGATCAACCCGTTTACCTCACCCACCCCAAGCTCAGGAAGCGTGCTCCTGCATGCATTGCCAAGGGTCTCAGACTCTGCAGAGCGAAGGCCAAGGATCAAGGCAACACGCAGGCTCTGGTTCAGGTTACTACTACTGATCATGCTCTCAAAGATGCCCAGGCTTCCATGAAGGCTGCTGACCAGAGTCATCCATCTACCAGTGTGAGGATGGAAGGACCGGTGTGACACATGGGTTGCCATATGCATGGGGCTTGGGGCCTCCTGTGTTATTTGTAAAATATACCTAAGGCAGAAGTTGTCAAAATGTATATATATACCACTTCTCGTGTGCAAATTTCATATACACATGTACCTATATATTAGATCATCTTTGTGAATTTTATTATTCAAAGCTGCTATATCTTTTCTAATTTTTGCTTGCTTAATTTATGGAGTTGTATTGATCTCTTATTATGGTTGTGGTTTTGTGACTTTCTTCTCATAATTCTCCTACTACCAAGGTTGGACCAGGATTAAAACATGGCTTTTCTTCAAACTGGCACACAAGCAATATGGCTAAGGAATACAATATGTCCAACTTGGGTTTATGCCAGGAATGCAGGATTACTTTTATTTTCAAACAGCAGTGTAATTCAGTATTTTAATAGAATGATAGAGAAAATCACCTAATTTTCTCAATTAACATAGAAAAAAAACATGGGGCATAATCCTGAAAAATGTCCCAATTAAAACAAGTCTAAAGAAATGTCCAATCAAAGGCATCCAGGGAAAGATACCTTGGTTCAAGAGGGCCAATGAAGTTCAGGGTCTCTCTCTCAAGTGAGAAGGCACATGATGAACACAATCAGGGCTTCTCTCTTGGCTGGAAGGGCACATGGCGAATACGGCATCATCTGCTAACTTTCTCTCCTGGCTTCTGGTTTCAAGAAGCTCCCCAGGAGGCATCTTCCTTCTTTATCTCCAAAGGTCGCTGGCTCGTGGACTCTCTGCTTCGTAGTGTCACTCTCTCTGAATACCTCATTCTCCAAAATGTTTCTTCTTTTATAGGACTTTAGAAACTAATCAAGACCCACTCAAATGGGTGGAGACATGTCATCCCTTAATCCAATTTAACAACCACTCTTGACTAAATCACATCACCCAGGCAGATGATCTCATTACAGTTTCAAACATACAGTATTGAATAGAGATTATTCTACCTTCATGAAATGGGATTTATATTTAAACATGGCTTTTCTTAGGGGGCATACTTCCTTTCAAGCCAGCACATCATCCAAGCCCTTCTAGCAATTGAAATAATTTAAACTGACTATTTCTATTAATAGTGTAAAATATCTAGTGGATGCTCCATACCTTGAATAATAGAGCCTTCAATTTTTTCAAAAGTGTGTCAACCTCTACTGTGAACAGTACAATATAGACTGCGAACATAATGGGCACTATATTTAAATCACTTGTAGGTGAATAAAATGCAGTAAAAAATGTTCCAGTATCCAATTAAACGTTAAACATCCTATAGATTAGAGAATTGTGTCAAATTGGAACAAGACGGTGTACTACTTTAAAAAGTCAGCTTCACCTCAGGGTTAGCAATGATGGGAATTATCAGCAATATTGGAGGTGTGGCTCACACTGATTGAGCAGACAGGATTTCATTGTGGCCATACTCAACCTAGACAAGGAACCAGCCATCTAAAAAGAGCTGAGTTGTAGATTCCACAAAAATAAGCACTTAAATAATAATAGTGCTCAAATAGTCTGGAAAACAGTTAAAATAAAATTTTAACCAAAATATTGTATGATAGAATGAATAACTTCATAGCAGCAGAAGAATTAACTATGTAAAAGAAAAAGGCTTATTCTATGTCATAATACTATTTGAGTCCCAATGGTAAATGAAGTACAATCTGCCGGGAAGTTACAATGTCCAGATGTGACCCTTAAAAGTTTAATTTCTTTCATTCTTCTGAGGAACTGCATTAAATTTTTAACTGTCCTACTTGTCAGACCACCTGTCTATATATTGTTAGCCCCCAGAAGATTCATTTCATCAATCAACCTGGAAATCCTAGAGTCCCACTCATTTGAAGAGAATATTTTTCCTTGAGGACAACAGTCGTATCTGATGACTTTTCTGATTGTCAGAAAAGATTAACCAATTGTATATACCAGTTTAATTTACATAAGCAAAGAATGACTTGAAAAGGCCCCCTCATTCAAAAAATACATATCTGAAGACTTCAGACTGCAATGTGAGGATACTCCAATTAATAAAAAACACCCTATAAATTCAATGAAAACAGTAGACTTGAGAAGGAATATGCTATTTATTTTTCAGTTTATGAGGAGAAGATGCACAATCCTTGGAACAATACAGTTAATTGGGATTTCATCATAATGCAGACTTTAAAAATCTTGATCAAAATGAAGCAGAATGATCATTTCTAGTGCCATATAGTATTGTTATTGCTGAACTTGAAGTATTTTACCACATCTATGCTGTTACTTAGCAAGAAAGAAATAACATTCTTTCCATTTGTCTTTGAGAATTAACGCTACAAATTTTAATGTGTCTTAAATGTCACTGCTCAATTTTCAACTCTTAAGGATAAATTAATCCTTAAGGAAAACTCTCATATTCTGGGAGTTGAAGTAAGGGAATGGTAATAAAAGGAATTCAAAAACTGTCCCCTTTCAAAGGAGTAATCTATATAAGAATCCAAAAAGAGAATGGATGAAAACATGAGCTGTTCTAAAAGATATTTATATTTTTCTCTATGATATGAAAAAGATGCATGCCTGCTATATATTTCTGCTGATTTCTAATTTCTCCTTCTTAAGGAGACTATGTCTCAGTGACCCAAATGGCAAGGAACTATTACAAATAGATGTCTCATTATCAAACACCTTGATATAATAGAGGAAAGCAGGCAAATTCAAACAGAAGTACTGAACATATTGCATTCATGGAAAACAACTATGCATGAACTACTATTCGTCTGATGCTCCTAAGAGTACTGATAAACTTAAAAGAACTATTATCAGTAGAGTAACAACTGTAAAAGTAGAGTGCTATGAAAGTTTCCATACTCTAATTATTACTCAATATAATCTTTGGAAAAGAGTGTAAATACAGTTCAATCTTAACTAATTGTTGAACAAGCTACATGTGGTTCCCTCCTGCAACCCTGACATACTAAGACAATTGTGAGAAAACTTCGAAATTGTTATGTGAACTGATAATAGAGACTTTTCCAGGAAAAGAGGCAGGCTGTGGTGTTCTTGCTTTCCTTCTCCATGACAAATGCCTTAGAACAGAACTTGGCCTTCCAATGCTAATATACTCAAGAGTAAACTAAAGGCTCTAGGAAAGCTCTGTGAAAATGAAAAGCCAAGAAAAAAAAAAAAGGATTAACTAGATTAGGGCACTTGATTGCTCCCCTCAACACACCTGCAGGGCCTTATGAATTACAACCTATGGAGTGTCTCTTATGCTCTGTGTGAGTTGAGGTAATACTGAAATAAAAAATGAGGAAGTATTTGGTGGAGAAATTATAAACAGAAGGATTCTTTTTAGTCTTGGAGGTAAAAGAGCCTGTTTTTATTCTGATGTGAATGTACCAATAGAAAACTATAATAAACTGATATAGTGAAATAGGAGGGACAAGGAAAATTGCTGAAGTAATTTAGTCTTTGAATAGGCAAAAAGAGGTGGATCAGGTATGCAAGTAGGGAGACTAATTTTAGTTACAGGGACAGTTAATTTATGGTAACTGAAAGGATTGCAGATTGCGCAGGGACAGCTGCTATAAAATAAAGTTTGGTGGTTAGATTCTGTGGAATTTCTCTCCTGATTACTTCCCCTTTCCTGTTGATGTAAGAATTAATGGGAGGGTGTTGATGTGAGATATTTCAACAGAAAGGAAAAGTTATACAGTAGTCCTCAGTGAGAGTGATAGAGTGAATGGACCAGGTACTTGCAATGTGATAGACGAAAGCATAAATGCTCCATTTTGTGATTCTTGGTTGTAAACCTAAATCAACTATAATTGACGTGATTGTGCAACTTTTCTCCCAGCCTTGTTCATCTCTCAGTGTGCAAGCCAGAACCAAAGGATAATTGGAGTAGACTACGATTTTGGTTTTTTGAGAAAAGTACAATGAAAGGAAAGGAGGCTGGGGGAGTGCAGATATAGAAAGGGATGATTTTAAAGGCTGAATTGCATGCATAAACTGTAAGGGATGAGGGCATCAAGTGATGTGGTACAATTATATTTGGATAATGAAATGTTATTAAAGAGGGACAAATAAAGAGGGACCAATATTGGGTTAAGATTGTGAAGGGAGTGAATTGGAAAGAGATAGCTATCAGACTGTGAGACACATGATGTATAGACTAAATCTGGATTGTGAAGTTGAATTTATTTGTAAAGAGGAGTACTATCCTATGACCACGGAGTAAAAAGCTGAGAAAATGTAGAGTACCAGCTCATTGGGTGAGGGGAGTTCAGGAAACAAGAATCTGAGCTATGGAAGCTTCATCTGATGTACACATGGGAATGTGATGGGAGTTGTACTAGGGAGAATGGCAGTGGACCAGGAGCCAGAAACCACTAAATAATAAGGAATGACCCAGAGGTTGTTGGATGATGACATAGTGAGGGCTAGTTAAGTATCTAATCTAATGCCATATGTCTCAAAACTGGGTAATTCAAGTAAAAAGAAAGGAGAATAGTCAGAAAGCAGTAATGAAAATCAAAGAGAGCATCTATTCCATCTCCAGGATAATTGGAAAAAGTGATATGGTAGGAGAAACATCCATAAATTTAGAGGGCTTCAGGGGACATGGTCTCCTCAGGGGAGAGTCAGTTTGTAGGGCCAGGTTTCTAGTAAAGGAATAAAATGAAGGGAGAGTTCAGAAAAAACCTAACAATATAGGAGAGGGCATACTGTGAATTAGAAGGGACACAGTATAACAAGATTAATGTGTGGGTATGTGATGAACAAAGGGGACAGGAGTATACAGAACTTCACAGGAATTGGATTGGTATGTGAGAAGGAAAACATTTTCTGGGATTCTGAAGCTTTATATAGTTATGGTCAAAAGAGGGAAGATTCTGATGATAATTGGTTTTGATGGTTTAAAGGCAAGTATAATTGATGAGGCTTTTAGCTTGGGAGCTAATGGTTTCAGTAGAAAAACAAAGGCCTGTGTTGTACATGATCACCCTCGACTGCACTCACATCCCCATTATTCAACTCACTTGACAGAGGGTAGAATAAAGTAATGACTTGGTTGTTAGGAAAAGTTGTCATTGAAGAAGAAACATCTTCACTATATTTAAAAATTGGATGGAATTTAATTTGCTTTTGGGGGAGTTGGATATTTCTAAATATGGTGGCTATTGTAGAATGACTATTATTTCCTCTCACTAAATTTGAAAAAAGTTTTGTATCAAAGTGCCCTTGGGAACCTCTATGAATAGGCATTTCAGGAATGGCTGACATATTGGCAATCCATAGTGTTTACTGAGATAATTCTTAGAGAAAGCAACTGTAGGTGACAGAGTTCAGATCTGTTTCTAAGCAGCATATTCTTCTTGATTCCTAACAGTGACCAATAATCTCCATTTCTCTGAATTAATGATACAGCAATCTGGAATGAAGACAAAGCGGTGGTAATGTCTTAAATCTAACCAAGGAACATAACTGTGGAACATAACTATTATATAGTTATGAATAAACTGCAGGATTCCTTCAAAATAATTCTTTGGGGCTGAGCGCTTATGCTACCTCTTAAAAGCTGCTGCTTAGATGTGTGATGATTCTCTTTTAAATGCTGTAACATAAAGAATAATTATAATGAGAATGTGGTGATGGAAGAAATGTCACAGTGATATTGAAGAGTCTGTATGAAAGGACAAACCTCTTCACAGTTGGATTAAATCACAAAGGAACAGAAGCTATAGCAGAAAGTTAACTGTGATTAAATGGCTGCAAGCAGAGCTAGTCAAGGAAACAAAGAAGAAAGAATGTCTATATATGAAAGTGTCAGATTGAAAGGAAACGACATTATTAATGGTTACTAAATTTTATGTGAGTGTGGCTCACAATGCCAAAGTCAAAGCAATCACCCAATTATTGAGTACATAGAGAACTTGAAAATGAGACAATTTTGAGAAAGTTTGTTCTAAGTAGGCTTGTGAAAAGTTACCATTTACTAGCATAAAAATACCTTTAGGGCAAGAACCAGGAGAAGGGTTCTAAGAAGGAGAAAGTTGGAGAGTTGATATAAACTTTTCATCTTTGTGTTATTATTCCCTTTATTATTAGTAAGAATTTTACATGCCTGGAGGAGAATATAGAACATTAACAAGTGAAACATTAATAAAAAAAATTATGGAAATGGGGAAAATACCCGAATACTAAGACACAGAAAGGACAACTGAAACTATATTATATATTTTTAAAATAGCTTCATATTCTTTCCAGTCAAAATAATGATACATATTATTGTAAATTTGGAGGGGATGGTAAATTAATATTTTATGAAGAATACATTATACTATTAATTTACATGCTTAGATAGTTAGAAATCACACAATGAGAAATTTGATGCTTACAATATTATAATATATCTTATACAACATTCAGAGATCATTTGCCTAATTATTATTATTATTATTTAACAACAAGAAAAAATATATATACACACATATAGACATGCAACTCTTTTGTGCCTGGACCTGTTTAAGTGTTCTAGGGTTATATAACTATGATTATGAGCTATGTTATTGCTATCACGAAAGACATGCAGCCCACAAAAAAACCTATGCTCAGCCTTAGAAAATGAGTACAACATTTAAAAGCTAAAGTACAACTTTGCACATAAAATGAAGGTAAACAAGAACTCTACAAATTAATAGGACTAGGAAAATGACTTACCTAGCATATAGCGTAGGCACAGAACAAGCAGAGGCCCAGAAGAGAAAAAAATATATATATATATAAATTTATATATATATAAATTTAAATAGTTCAGTGTACCTAGTATATGATACATGAGGAGAAATATGGAATTAATGGTAGTGTGTTTGTACTTCAAT
Organism: Myrmecophaga tridactyla; assembly: GCA_004026745.1. Classification (NCBI taxonomy): domain Eukaryota; kingdom Metazoa; phylum Chordata; class Mammalia; order Pilosa; family Myrmecophagidae; genus Myrmecophaga; species Myrmecophaga tridactyla. The sequence continues at coordinate 20,484 of PVIY010036242.1, forward strand.
TTTAATTACTTTTATACAGTTATCATATTCGAGTGTAAGAAAACTTCGCTATACTTAGCAAATATTTATTGATGCATTTAAAAAATAAGACAATATAGAAATTAATTTGTATACATTATTCTGTGATATTGTATATATTTATAAATGTAGAAATTTACATTATAATGAAATTAATAAATGATGCCTCTATGATTCAAATGGATAATTCTCAGGAACATAAGACTATGCAACAGAGGATATTGTATTCTTTTGAAAGCTGCTGGAATGCAGTATTCCAGAACTAGAACTGATTTTATAAGAGGAATGTAATAAAGTTACAGGTTTACAATTCTAAGGAAGTGAAATTTGGTCCAAATTAAGGGACCAACAAGAGGTTACCTTCACTCACTAAGGGTCCTTGTGTCAGGAACACCTCCGTCAGCTGGGCAGTCATAGAGCTGACATCTGTTGGTCCCTTACTCCTGGGCACCATTGCTTTCAGCCTCTGTTCCTGTAGAGGTTCCTCACTTTACTTCTCCAGGGCTGACTTTCATCTCTTGGCTTCCCTTGGCTCTCTCCATTTTCTGGCTTGTTTAACATCTCATGGCAACGTCTGCTGGGCTCCAAGTTATCTCCAGACATCCGTGTCTCTGTTCCTCACAGGGCTGTGTCTGTGTCAGCTCTATTGTAAAGTTGCTGTCAGCTTTGAGGCTTTTGTCATTTCCATTGTCTCTGCCATTTCTGACTCTCCAAAATATTTTTTCTTTTAAAGGATTCCAGTAAACTAAACTAGTCAAGATTTAGCTGGAATGGGTGGAGTCTTGTCTCCCTCTAATCAAAGGTCAGTCCAACAATTGGGTGAGTCACATCTCTGTGAAGATAAGCTAGCTGAAGCTTCTACATACAATACTGAATTAGAATTAAAAATAACAGTTGCTCCCACAAGTTAGGATCAGCATTAAAACATGGCTTTTCTAGGGTACATAATACATTCAAACTAGCACAGATATGATCAGAATACATTCTTAGGATTTGAAAAACACAAAGCAAAAATATTTGGATCACAGAGACATGTAGTAAAACTAATGAAAAAAGAAAAAATTAAAAAAATAAAATTCATGACAGTGACTGCCTCTGGAAGGGGAGTTTGATGTATAGAAGCAGGAGAGACACAAAGGAAAATAAAAGTAATTGTGATGCTCCATTACTTTGACTGGATTTTGGGTACAAAAGTATTGATTTCCTGGCAATTGTTTATATCATATGCAAATTTTGTGTATATCTTTTTGCATATTCAATTGAAGTAATTTCAAATTAAGTTAATCACTTCAAAAGAGTTGTCAGCAAAAATAAAAGAATTAACTAGAGTCCACAAAGATATCATATAGGATATCCATTATAAAATATTGGGTTGGATATTTTTCAAGGTCTGGGGTGTATATCTGTAGGAGATAGGCTTTAAGTTCAGTAAATTGAACTTAGATTTCTATAAAATTTGGTATCAGTGTGAATATATTTTCTCCTTCGTATAACTACCCTGGACATCATGAATCTGATAGTATTTTTCTGTGACACTTAAAATTGTAGCTTCAAGGGAATCCTTGAACTCTCAAAGAATATAAATCATCTGTTCTAGCAATGACTAAAAATTGTCATTGAGAGTGGTAGGAATCATATTGATGGTCACAGTAAACTTGGGCAATTCATTCTCTTCTACCTTGGTTTATCTTCTATTAAATGAGCTTATTGCATTAGCTATTATCAACGAATTTCTCTAGCTGAGACACTTTAGATTTTTTTGTGACCTCTCAGGGTGCTGTGGATTGACCTATTTTCTTCAGGATCACCTTAATTTTAATTATATTTATTTTTTATTCTTTTCACTTTAACTTTTAATTACTATGCCAGTACTACTGTGGGAATGTATGATTAAATTAGACTGTATCTGTAGCACTCATATAGAAAATGTAGAGTCAAGTAATAATACACATTTTAATAACTTATTGAGTAACGGAATTAGTTGTACATGAGGAGCTTACATAGGTGAGGGAAAACAGGGGTTAAAATATGTTGTCACTGATATTTCATTACCCTGTTACAGTCATCAAATTCATGTTAGATTTATTGTCTGAAAACTATTATATATGCATCTACAATTCAATATTCAGAAAATAGGCTGGCTAATGTTAATAAATTTCCTTAGAATGTTGGAAACACAATATAATTACCTTCATTTTGTGTATTTACTATGTTTTAGACCAGAAAATATATTTTTTCTATGTTGGGTTTACAGATTCATTCTCAGAAAAAGTATATTAGTATGTAAATGAAATTCGTTTTAACAAGCAAAGCAAAAAAGATCATAGCTTCATTATCCCATAGCAAAACAAAATTAAGATACATAACTGCATCCACAATTTCACATTAAGTAAAAAACATTGAATCCTATACGTAAGGGAGTCAGAAAAAAAAATTGCTTTGGTTTATGTTTGTGAACATTGTTAAAGTGAATGTGAGATAAAAATAAGTGTTCTTCAAAGTTTATTATTGCTAACCTATTAATTTAAGTTGGTTCTTCAAGTTATCTTTATTTTCTTCAAAGAAAAATGCTTAAGGGGTTCAAAATGAGCTTATATTAGCAAAATTCAGCATTGAATTAAATTACAAAGCATTGCCTTTTTTATTTCAAATAATCTAAAAGTTTCTGTATGATAAAAAATCTCATTTAATGATTTATTTTGCTAAATATTTTGAGCATTTAGCTGTATTTTATGAAAGCTTTCTTACCTTAAAATCTGAGTTTTTCACATATATGCTTCCTACATGCATGTATTTGAATGCACAGATGTATGTGCATTTACAATATGTGTATACATGCACAAACACCCCATATATACAGACATACATTTGTACACACACATTCTACTCGTCATCTGACATATTTCAGTCTAAGAAAGTAATTGATAAATGGTTTGAGTTTGCAAAGGTGTTAGCATCTGTATAAAATGTCATAGAGTGAGAAGATCAAGTTCCATTTTTGGGGTGAGTCATTCCAGTCTGTGGTAGGTTGAATTATGTACCCCAAATTAGACGTGTTCTTTGTCTTAATCCATGTCTCTGTGGGTGTGAATCCATTCTGAATAGAATTTATTGAACATGTTATTTTTAATTAAGTTGTAGCCCAATTGAAAGAGGCTGATTTTTTTTTTTTTTAGAATGATTTTTAATTTGACTTACTGGAAACCTTATAAAGAGAAAGCTGCTGGGAGGACCCAGAATCATGAAGTCAGTGGAGCCCAGAAGAGGAAGAAAAGGACATGAGGCAGGAATATGCAAGTTAAGGAAACCCAGGATCCAAGGAACATTAATAGCATCAGAATGTATAGACTTTGGGGAGAAAGCATCATCTACTGATCTCTTCATTGGGGATTTCTCCTAGCCTCAAAATCACTAGCCAAACCTTCCCATTGTTTAAGCCAATCCAGTGTGTGATCTTTGTTGTAGAAGCCTGGAAAGCTACTGCATAGTCAATTTCTTGTGTTATACAAAAACTCTTGGTCATTAATTTTTTCATTTTTTTTATCATTTTCTATCAATATGTAATTATTTGGGACTATTTACACAATTTAGTGAATAAAAAGAGAATATAATTTTTAAATTACAAAAAATTAAAATGACCACAAACATAATGATAGAAAAAATATCCATAAACTCAAACAAAGAAACGCAATATATCACAGGTGGCTTTCACTGAGGAAATAGCAATAAATAATATTAAAATTCACCAATTAAAAGATCTTCCAATCCTTCCCCCTTTCCCACATAAACACATTTTATACTTGAAAGTTAAACACACTTCTAAATAATTTATAAGTTAAAGAACACATTATGATAAAACAAAATTAATCTAAAATAGATATCAATGTAGGCAGTAAATATCAAAAGCATTCATAGCAAGACATTAATTAATAATGTGAAATGAAAAATTTTAAAATTAGAAAATATTACAAAATGTACCTGAAAAAAGTAGAGAATATTATAACTGATCAAAGACTTAATAAAATGGAAAATATAAATTAAAAATATAGTTGATCAACAACAACCACAAAACTAATAAAATGGAAAACTACTAACAGTAAAAGGTGAGGGTGCAAATATATGATGTAAGACCAAAGAAAAAAAAATGAAAGAACAATTACTCCAAAATAGTAGATAAAATGGATGTAGATTACAAGTAAATTAAAACTGTATTCAACTGCCCCTCACACATTCATTAAGTCACACTAAAACTCAAAATAGACATCAAACTGAGATGGTTCAATGTGCAAGTTCCAACAGTAAAGAAAAATCTTATTTTATACAAAATCTTACACAACATTAGAAAAGAAAATAATGTATTTTGTGTATGCATAGTATGATTCTAATACAACCTAAAATATCAATATCAATATTAACAGGAACAGCCCAAGTAAAGGAGATTAAAAAACAATCACATTATGGATGCAAGTATTTTAAATTAAATAATAACAAAAGAAATTCCTAAGCAAATAAGAGGTTTTACTCTCAAAGACAGGGGGATATATTTTAGAAAATATGCAATTTGGTAACCGATGCCTTTTCATAAGTGAGTTAGAGATCTAGTCACATTTATTTTGACTGCATATATTGTTGGAAATAATTCATTAATTACCCAATTACTTTGAAAAATCTTGTAATCATCTTAATTGATACAAACAAAAACATTATTCAATATTAATTCTTAATATAAACTCTTTGCAAACTAGTGGTAAAAATAACTTTCTTACACTTATGTTATCTCACACAAATATACTATAAATAACTTAATTGTGTATCATGTCCATTAAATATAGGAATAAGACAAGGATGTCACCATCACTCTAATGTTAAATATTTTACTGAGATTCTAGGTAATGAAATAAAATTAAAAATGGAGAGTAAAAAATTGAAAATGAATTAACAATTTATTTTTATTTAACCAATGTTTATAAAATGCTTTCTATAAGTTAAATAATCTTCTAAGTACTTTAACATATTAATGTATTTATTCTTAATAACAACCTTATGAAATAGTTATTATTTTTATACCCATAAATAAATGAGGAAAATGACACAAAGGACTAAACGA